>BJBW01016100.1:1960-33601 GCA_004320125.1 Scolopax mira
AGCTTTGTGCATCGTGCCCTGTCGGCTGCTGCAGCCAAACAAAATACACTAAACCCTTTTCCCACTCCAGTGCCCCTCGAGCAGCTGATTTAATAGAGGTAGAGGCTTATTTAATAGAGATAAATACCTTGGAGATCCTTTAAAAGTTGTTCCTCATCCGTTTCTCTGCAAGGTGGATCTGCTAATAGTGGGGACGCTTCAGAGCCTGCATTGGGAAATGTCTACAATCTCTAACGTGTAAAAGATTTCTTTTAACGTTTATTTTTTTACTCTGCTAAATCTCATTTTATTGAACCTTTTGGCTTTATCTCTTCCTGCGTCCGCTGGTTTTAAGCTCTCCCCCTTATGTAGGTCACACTTCCACGTTTTACGCTTGAGCCGCTGTCTTGAAGCGCTACCTCTTGTAAAATAAAAGGGAAAGAAATACAATCTCTCTAGAAATGGGGCTTCATTTTTGTCATACTAGTCATTTCCTCTTCCTTAATCCCAATTAAGTTGGGTATCGGTTGATTACCGCTCACCTTCAGCCTTTTGGAGTGGTGGTATGTGATAGGATTGTTCCTCTAAGCTCATTTTAAGATAAAATTGTTGCATAGTGTGTCTGTGTACAGGGTTGGCTGCCCTTTGGTTTTTTTTTGCCTCCCTTGATTTGAATATAAAAACCACTCCTTGAATCCTTTATGCAGGTTTAACAGCCTTTTTCTCCCAATTTTGGAGCTTAAGACCCTCCATGAAGCCACTCGCCTTGTAGTGAGTCCCATCCAGTTCCAGGAGAGGGGTGGGGTTTTTAATATTAATCACTTCATTAGCGCCAAGAGAATGTTGTAGGCACGTGGTGTGAGAAGGACAGAGGCCAAATTTCTCCTGGAGAGGTTGCTGCTCCTCCGTGCGGAAGCTCCCAGGCTGGGGAATTCTCCATTCCCAGCTTTCCTGATCTCCTGAAACAACTGAAATGGTCCAATTTTCATATTTATTCTCTGATCACACCTAATTTTTGCAGGTGGATGGCATCCCTCATAGCTGTGAATAGCTGTTTTCTTCTGCTTCAAAGCTTGAGGGTCTTTGGGCCCTGTTTTATCTCCAGTTTTGGGAAGATTCAGCCCTTCCACCCATCTGCCCCAGCACTTTGAGTCACCGTCACTTCTGCTGGTCTGACTTTGCTTCTCCACGCTTGTAGTTCTAATTGTTTCCATTTTTCTGTGTGTATTGAAGATATGAGGAGATCATTAGCTCTGTTCTCCAGCAAATTTGACTTTCCAGGAGCAGGTTGTGAGCGTGTGTGTGTTCTGGGTCAGCCCAGTGGTTTTCATCACTGACTTTGATCTGAGCAAATGCTTCATGGAGACTTTAAGAAATAGGGTAAATGCAGCTCCAAATCTTCCATTTGGTTGTTTTCTCGAGCATTTTAATGCTCAGCTGCTTTGGACTGGTGTGTCCATGGCCACCAGTAGCCCTGCCCTCTACAGTTTTATTCGTGAGTTCCATGGAGTAACAGAGTTCTGTCAACGCAGGTTTTTCAACCAGTAACGTAAGAATCCCAGAATGGTGGGGGTTGGAAGGGACCTCTAGAGATCATCTCCTCCAACCCAGAGCAGGTCCCAGTGGGGTTTGGAATGTCTCCAGAGAAGGAGACTCCACCACCTCTCTGGGCAACTTCTGCCAGGGCTCTGCCACCCTCACAGCAAAGAAGTTCTTCCTCGTGTTGAGATGGAACTTCTCCTGTTCCAGTTTATGCCGTTGTCCCTTGTCCTCTCTGACCCCAGAGCTGACCCTGCTTTGAGAGGAACTTGAACCAGAGACCACCTGAGTTACTCTCAGATGGAGGGAATGCTTCAGTCCTCTTGCAGCCTGAGAAAGGGAAGGTCCATCCTCAGTGGATGGACCACACGGAGGAACATCCAGCTCAATTTGCCTTCAAAAGGGCAATCAGCCACTGAAGAGCTTGTTGTTTATGGGACTTGGTCACCTTGAGTTACCCACAAAGGCATGTCATGTAATTTTAGGAAAATGCCCTATGTTTCCTTCCTTCCTTTAGGCTGCTGAGGTTTCCAAAGGGCTTCTTCAAAGCCCCGTCACCAAAGCAGAAAATATTTGCTAATGCTGGGGCTGAAGGAGGGGATTAAAGGCTCAATGTACACGGCTTTTCTGGTTGGCTGCTGCTGCTCTTCTTTAATATATAGTGACAGAAGTGCCATGATGTGCACTGCAGGCCCCGGATCGGTGATGGAGCGTGTCCAGGCACATGTTTTCAGAGGTCTTTCCCTTTGTAAATATTTGAGAAGTTTACGTAGAGTCTCGTATCTGCCGCTTCCAGGTTTGATGGTCTTACTCCTGTCCTTGAGCAGTGTCAGGCTGGGATGTCGGCCTCTTGGCTCCAATATTCTGGCTTCGTGGTTTGATGCTTCACATCCCTGTGGATATAAGGTGGTTCTGCACCTTTCCCACAGATCTCCAGGGCTGGATGAAGCCAGTGGGTTGTGGTGTGTAGGATTTTGCGCTGGGACTGCTGGTGGCTCTGGTTTCAGAAGCAAATCCTCCCTTATACCGTCATCCCGCTGTGCCTTTTTGCAAGAATAGCCTGTTTTTCTCAAAAAGCAGATTATTGGTTTAAAGTATAGTGGAACTACAGAGACCCTCAACTGGAGAAGCCCCCAAGTGCTTTAGATATTGAAGATGAGCATCTTCTGGGGGGACGTGGCTGGAGTGAAGGCACCAAACATCAGAGGAGTGGAACGAGTTCATCTATCTGTGTTGTGGTTTTTTCTTTAACTATTATTCAGTAGTTATTCCTTCATGCTTGGAGCTCTCTTCAGTGGTCCCCCTTGGGAGCCAGCGTGATTTCCTGACATCCTGGAAATGACAAATATCAAGAAAATATTACTCAAAGCTCTTGTTCCGAAGCTGAGCTTAAGTAAGAGTTTAATAGTGTTGGTGCCAAAGCATTGACTCAGTCCCAAATCCAGAGCTCCCTCTTGCTTGGCTTCAACCAATGTATGTTCAGAGCTTTTTTTAGAGTTGGAGGGTTCTGTCATCACACTTTATTTCACACAATTTGGGATGGAAGGAGCTATCCTGAAGGCAGCCTTTCCAATCCCTGCCTAATAGCTGTGTTTCTGTCTGAAATACCGTACCTCGAGGTGTGTTAAAGGAAACGTAAGTGGATTATGTAAAACAATCTCCTCCAATGAGGTTTTAAAGCATCAATCAGCAAGTTGGAGGGTGTCTGAAGCTGGATGATTCTAACGGTTCCTTTCTGCAGCTGAAACAGAAAGTTCTCACCTGAGGGAGATTTATTGGAAACCTCCCTCCCACCACAACGGGGGGGGAGTTTATAGTTTCTCTATAAATTTCTCTACACTCCCAATTTTTAGCTGTAGGATTTCAGTTCTCCCATGAAATGAATCCATTAGGCTTTGTGGCTGCTCTGTTCCACCAAATGCTCTTCCTTTGGTGCCTTGTTACTCCAGTGCAATTTGTTTCCTGCGCCTGCCTTGAGGTTGCTGTCAAGTGCCTTTTTTATTACGGGTTCACTCAAAACGTTGGGGTTTGACTGCGAGCGGTGGTTTTGAGGGGTGACAAGTGTCCCGTGGCCCCTCCTGGAGGGGTCGTGTCAATATGGGAGGGGATGAAGAGGCGTTTCCTTTGGTGTTTGGAGCGTGTACGGAGCTGCATCTCCTCCACGAGTCCTTTCTCACTGCTTGGAGAACAGCTAAACTCTTATTTTTTTTTTTTATTTTTTTTTCCTCTTTTGATGGCTTCTGTGTTTGACGTGAGTCTGACCATGATGTTCCCTTGGCTGTTCCTGCAGGTCAGATGCCAGGGCCTGGATCCATGATGCCTGGACAGCCCATGCCGGGCCGGATGATGCCAAACGTGTCGGCCAACATCCATCCAGCCGGCGCCGGCCCCCCGCCTCCTGGCATGTCACCCATGGCAGGAAACCTCATAGGACCTCGTGTTCCTCTGGCAGCTCCAAACGGCATGTGTAAGTACATCATCTCCACCTAAAAACAGGTTCTGAATACACCTGGTGTGGCTTTTCTGTCGCTGGAAAAGTCCTTGTATCAAAACCCCTTTCTCTGCTGTGGGAATAATAGGATCTGTGCTCCGTGGCCACCAAAGACTGGTGCCAGAGGTGTGCTTGAAGCTTTAAGTGCTTGTCTCCCCTCCGGGCATCCAAACATACTCCATTGTCCTTTATTTTATTTATAACCTCCCTTATTTTATTTATAAAGACGCTAAGGCTCTGTGGGCATCATCAAAAAAAACCTCTCTCGGCTTCGGTTTGGAAGAATGCACAGCAGAGGTTGAGGAATTTAACTCGCAGCTGAATCTTTATATCCTGAGCTCCACCATTTAATTCAGCTCAACAATAACGTTACTGGAAACTTAGTGGTGTGAAATTAAAAAGAGGAAGTCCTAATTAGGAAGAAGCAAAAGGTATATTGGGAATGTTCCTGGCGTGATATAAATACACCTCTGAAAACGGAGCTGATTTATGCGAGCTGCCCCCCAAAAAAAGCAGCTGAAGTCAGTAACCACCATGTGGGTGTTATTTGAATGAGAGTGAGAATGCAACCAAACCCAGAAAGCAAGGAGAGAAGCTGGGGTGGCTGGTGCAGGGTGCCCCATCACAAATTCCTCCATAAATTCAGAATTTACCTGTATTCATTCAGCCTGGGACAAGCTGCTGGTCTGCTTCGGTGCAGCCCAAAGATAGTAACCCCCAAAAAGGTCCTCACGTGGGCGGGAATCCCCATCCCTTCTCGTCTCTCTCCCAAGAAATAACTGGGAAAAGCCATCCCGTTTTGGCTGGAGCTGAGGAGCCCTGACTCATCAGTGTCACAAGTGCAAAATACTCCCTTCTGGTGCTATTTCTGCTCAGACACTCGCTCCTTATTCTTCTCGTGTTCCAGCTTTCCTTCATTTTTTTTCTGAGCCTCTGCCACTGGGAATATCTCATGTCAGGTTGGATTCCTCCTTGTTCTCTTGCTTTATCTTCATTTCTGGGTGGTTTTTTTTTTCCTCCCCTACTAAACAAGTCAGTCATGTTCCATTAATGTCTCCTCTCGGTGCAGGAAAGCCGGCCTTTTGTATCCTCCTTTTCTTCCCTCCTACTTGCTGCATCTGTGGATTCCTCTACTTTAACCTACGTTCACTCTTTTGAGCTTAAGAGCCAGCTCTGTTTGTGTAAAAGTGTATTATTCCATCTATTTTAAATAGAAAAGAGCCGTTTAAATAGAAAGGTGCAGAGCTGGGAGATGAGAAATGCTAATTCCAGCTCTGGAAGTTGCTCCTGAGCTGCAGGTCTGGCATCTTTGCTGTAAAAACAGGGGATCTTTTTCCTCTTTCACAGAGCCCCCGTGGTGTTTGGTGGTTGAAAAGCACAATAAAACGTGGTGGAGCTTCACGTGAGGCTTTAGGGCTGGAGACGCCGTGGTTTGGTCCTTTCCCCTCGGACAACCCCGTCTCCTGTAGCATATAGACATCTGGGTGTTTGCCTTGGGTTCCTTTTCTACCTTCCTGGTCTCTTTTTCACCATTTCTCTCCTCTTTTGTTGGATTTTTTTTCTTTTTGCAGATGCCCCTCCTGCGCAGCCGCCTCCGCCAGCAGAAGGGGTGACCCCACCTCCAGCAGGAGCCCCCCCGGCCTCAGCCGCTCCTTAAGCAGCCAAGGAAGAAGGAACTTCTACAGCAACATAGTGGTGACCAAAAACAAAAAAAACCCCAATGAATTCCTGTTATTTTTCTCTTCCCTTGGGAGGTTTTCACCTCCCCTTGGCCTGTCCTGGTCAAGCATCTTTTTTGACATACCCCCCCCTTTTCTCCTCACCGTTGGGAGCCTGGCAGCCCTCGGCATTCCTTTGGGAAAGCTTTAAATCCAAGATGCCAGTAGTGCCTCCGTGTTGCTGCTGGGAAGTCCTTTGCTCTTTGGGCTGCTTGCCTTTCGGAGCCTGCTCCACTCTGGTTTCTTTCCTCTTGGTGTTTTGGGTTCTCCTGGGGGAGGTAAAGAAAAAAAAAAAATTAATAATCAAGTTTTTAAGGTTGGAGGCATGAAGTGAGGTTTTTGGGATGTAACACGTGCTCTCTCCACCTGGGATTGAACGTTTTGGGTTCTCCCGGGTAGATGGAAGCAGCGAGATGGGATGTCAAACCAGTGTTTGGAGCAGAGAAGGGAATTTGAGGGCGTCCTGTACCCCAGAAGGTGCAGGGGTTTGGGACAGTAGCTGAGTCCTGGGGCTGCCTCGCTAATTTATTCAAGAAAATACTGATCCAGTGCGAGTGAAGCCAAGAGTGAGTCAATTGGAATAAAACCACTCAATGGTAGGAGTTTTCTTGCTCCAGTTTTGGGTTTTTTTTACCTTTCTTTTGCCTTTGAAGGTGGTAGTTGGACCTTCCCTCTCTGAGTAGTTTGGTGCAGTAGCCGACTGAGGAATAAAACCATGATTTATTTTTTTTTTTTTTAGTCCCTCTTTTTGGAGCATTATACTTTTTACTTTTTAAAATGAACAAAAAAAAAAAAAAACCAACAAAAAAAAGAGTAGATAGGGAAGAAGTGGTAGCATTTGGGATGGGGTTGGGATGGCTGGGGGAGGTGGGGCAAATGCCAGAACTACCTCCTGAGTCACCTCCTGGGGTCTTTGTGGGGTGGCAGGGAAGGGAAAAGGGCAAATCTCCTTGAGTTGAGACCTCCAGACCCCCGAAGCTGCTGGTTTGCTTGTGGTTAGTAGTGACTGTAACCAAACAAACAGACAAAAAAACCAATCCCCTGGGGTTGGTTGGGGTTCTCTGCCTTCTCCCAGGCCAAATCTGCTCGCTTATTGAAAGGGTGGCTTTTGGTGACCCAGTGCAGGGTGGTGGCCTAAGGCTCGACCGGAGAGAATATCTCCCAAACGCTCTGAAAACCCAGAGATTTAAAACAAAAAAAAAAAAGCAAAAAAAAAAAAAAAAAAAAACCTCAAAGCCAGGATTTGTTTGAGGAGCACTCAGGGGATCGACTCGCCGCTGTTACCGCTTGAACTTCCCAGCTCCCGAGAAGCGCCAGGAGTCACCGTGTCCCCCCTGCCCCCCCGTCAGTAGGAGCCCTGCTTTTCCCACCCCCCCCGACCCCAAGACACCCCCCCGGTGCCTCGCCAAGCAGGGTCAGACTCTGGAAACCCACCCCCCCTTGCTGCTCCCTTTTTCCCCTCCTCCGGGGTTCTTTTGGGGGCGAAAACGGGATGTTTCCGGTTCAGTTTAGAAGAAATAACCTCAGGTTGTTTTTAGCAGGATCCAACTTCAAATAGTAAAGGATCCAGACGGAGACTATTTTTTACTGTACTTAGTGACGATCCTACGGAGCACCTGAATTCTTGACACTGTTGTGTTTCTGTATAAAAATAACCCATAAAAAATAATGCTTTTTCATCTGATCCTCTGTATAGGGCCGGTTTTATTCCTGCGACGCAGCCACCTGATTTTGTGAAATAAAATAGCAAAAAAGTGTTGGGGTTTTGTTTTTTTTTTTTTGGTTTGGTTTTTTGTACAAAGCTTTGTGCTGCATTCCCTCTCGGGATGAGCTCAGAAAACTGTTGTCTGGGGGTTTTTTTGGGGGGGGGGGGCTGCCTTTTTAACCACAGCAGAATTAACTGGAAAAAGCTTTGTTTCCCGGCGAAGGGGGCGACACTGAAGCCAAGCAGGTAAGCCCTTTGGAAAGTGGGTATTTCAGATTTTTAAAAGCTTAATGAATGTGATCAAAGTGGGGAAAAAAATAGAGGGGGAAAAAAAAAAAGCATTTGAGGCCTAATAGGTTTATTTCTTTTTGATTCCTGCTTCCCCCCTCCCGCCTCGGGCTCCTGTTCCCCCGTGAATCACACACTTGAAAGGAGTGCTCTGAAGTGGTGGGGTCCCACTGTCCCCCTCTTGTCCCCTAGCTATTAATTACTTGTCCCCTACTTAATTGTTTCATGCAGATGACTCTTCAGATATTGTCCTCTCCTCCCGGGCACCAGAGGCCACTGGGATAGTTGACCTTTTTGATTAAATTGAACCTGGGAATCCAATCTGGATTTACATCCAAGTAGGAGCCTTGTTCCCTAAAGCTGAAGGACAAGCACAGGGGTGGAGATGTGCCCCCCCAGGTCCAGGATACCCCACCAAAGCCCCATTCCCAGTTGGGGATTCCTCCTTGGGCTGGGTTCTTCTGGTGGATGCTCCCTTGGTGGTGGGCTCCATAGTGTTCCTCCAGCTTAGGGCCAGGAGGGAAGGGTGAGGAGCTCTTTGAGCCTTTGCCTTCCAGATGTCTTCAGCGAGGCTTGTCCCATGTGATTGTCCTCATCCTGTGGGACAGTCAGCCATGGTCACTTTTCCTTCCCTCATCTTGAAGACCCTTTGCCCAAGAAAGTCAAAGAACGTGGTAGATCGTAGTGTCAATTCTTGAAGAGTTTGTTTTTATTTAGGGACTTCAAGCCTTTGCAGTCACAGACAATGATCTGGATTGTCCTGATGTAGTTGAAGATTTTCGGGGCAACCTGGGCCAGGCTCTCACCACCCTCACCCCAAACAAGTTCTTCCCCACAGCTCAGCTCCATCTCCCCTCTGTCAGGGTCAAACCCTTCCCCCTCCTCCTGGGGCTCCCCTCCCTCATCCAGAGTCCCCCCCCCCATCTCTCCTGGAGCCCCTTGAGGGACTGGAAGGGGCTCTAAGGTCTCCCCGGAGCCTTCTCTTCTCCAGGCTGAACCCCCCAACTCTCTCAGCCTGTCCTCATAGGAGAGAACTTTGCAGAATTCTATCTTGCCCTTATTTTTTAGAGATGCAAATTTATCAGATGTTTTTCCATGTATGTTTGGTTTCAGCCTTGGGGGTTTTTTGCACAGAGTCACCACCAGCAAGTGGGAAGGGAAAGGAATAGTCAGCAGTGGGACATTGCTTATGGCTTGGGGACTACAACTTTGTTGGGAAGCTCCTCCAGTGTGGAGACCCTCCCCAAGCAGGGGCCAATGTCCCCAAAGAGCCCCAAGCCCCCCCAGACCATTAGAACAGGGCACTGGCAGCTGCAGGGGCCAGCTAAGCTCATGTCCCCTGGCACCAAGGGCCACTGCTTGAGGCCACCCCACCCTCCAGAAAAGCACCACAGGGCTTGGGGACAATGAGCTCAGACCCAGGGACACCCCTGCCAAAGGCTGACCCCACACACCCAGAGAGCCCTTCCCTTCCTTCACTTGATTTTAATTTGCATTATCTCCCTTTTTATTATTTACTGGTAAAATGTAATTACTGCATCCTTCACAAACCTTAATCAAAGATGAAAAACAGGCCTGACAAGTCAATTAGATTTTTTTTTTTGCCTTGGTCTCCATTAAATTAAGACTCAAGTGTTACTGGAAATGTTTAATATCACAGCACATTAAACTGAAGGCTGCTTTGTAACAAATAAATCACTGAAGACAATGCAGGAGCTTTCTTTTCCTGAAGGATTTTCTTACAATAGGATTTCATTTTCCAGCTTGGAAACACATTCAAAGAGTTTCTTCTTCCTCCGTTAACACCTTTTCCAGCAATGGCAAACTTCCATCAGAAGTGTTGCATGAAGCTGTGGACGTTCAACCTCCATCCAGCACAAGGCAACCCCAGCATCTCTGACAGGTGAACGCGGCTCCTCGGGGCCATGAAGGTTTTACAAGTCCTGGAGTTTGGCCCTGCAAATGTGCTCCCCCAAAATACCCCAGAAAAACAAGATAATGGCCAATACTGAGGTCTTTTCTACAAGCTGCCCTGTGGGTACCAGCATCTGGGTTCCATGAATCCCAGCTCCAGAGCCAGCGAAAGAAATCCAGAGGCCATCACAAATTTGGAACATTTATTTACGTAACTGATTTTCTTCAAAGGAAAGAAAGCCAAAAATTAATAATAATATTTTTTAAAAAAACCAAAACAGTTAACAACAGCTGGATGTGCGTGGTACAATCCACATCAGACATGTCCCTCCTTCGCCATCCCTCCCTCGGTCCCACCACACCGTCCCCCTCTGCGGTGGAGCTGCTTCGTGGTCCCAGTCCCTTGGGCAGCAGCTCTTGGATGCTGCCAGTTTTCAGGGTCACTTTCTCTGCATAAAGACAAAATTGTTCCAATTTGGTGGTTTTTTTTTTCCTCGGGTCTTAATTATTATCTTTTTTTTGTGTGTGGTGGTTTCTTTTTTATTAAAAAGAAGAAAAAAAAAGCGCCACTCCAATCTGTAATACCAATAAACATTATCCATCTTAAGAACAGTATTTAAATTTTTATATATATATTTATATATATATATATTTCTATGTACAGGATGACCTTGCCTCATGTCATATGAGCATCTCAGGAGGAGTTGGGAGATTGGTTGGGTTTTATAGCACTTTGATTTCAAAGTCTGCCCTTCAGAAGAGATGCCCTAAAATCCCAGAGATGGAAGGAAATATTAAAAAAAAAACAAACAAACAAACAAACAAAAAAACCCCACAAACAAAAAAATCCAAACAAAACCAAAACCCCTCGCTTTTAAAACATATATACAACTCCTCCAGTTTCTGTTGTCTCAGTAGAACTAAACGGGGTCTCGATTTTCCTTTTTTTTTAATAATTTCTAGCAACACTTTACCTGCGATGCAAATGGGGGATACTCCCTCCCTCTGGACCGGAGGGAGGATGCAGGTGGCCCAGGCTCCAGGAAGGGCTGGGATGAAGTGGGACCATCAGTAGCTCCCAGGCTCTGGGAGCTGAGTGGTGGCACCACCATCCATCCCATCCCCAGGAATTCCAGAGGCTCAGCTCAGCTGTTTTCATCCAAAACCAAACAATCTCTGCACTCATCATGCAGCACCTTCCTTGCAGCACCCCAGGACAACACAGACACGTCTACAGAGAGATGGGGGTTGGCAAAAGGACACTAATTTATTCCAAGTCAAGGCTTGCTATACGAGTACTGGTGTTACTGAAAGTACTGGTGGAACTGGACCATTTTGCAGGCTCTGGTGGGGTGAAAAGACTATCTGGTCACGAGACAGCGTGGGCACACGGCAGGGTTAGACAGCAGGGATGGAAATGTTGTATAGCCCTTGGAATTGGTTATTATCAGGCTGTGTGAATCATTCAGTGAGCACGTAGCAAAGCCAAATGTCTGGGCAAAACCTCCCCGGTGCTGCTGAAATCCCTATCACTACTCCCAGGTGTCTGCAAGGCAGCGGGTGGGATGTCCTCCAAGGTGGAGAGAGATTTATCTTCTTGTTCTCCTCCATCCTTGGAAGGTGGATGTAAGTATCTCCAGGGTTTGCTCATCCAGAGTGCAGCCATTTGGGCTCTGCAGCCTTTGTGCTGCAGATGGGTCCAGCCTCCGGGTGGGAAACTGGAAACTTCCCCTGCCCTGGGAAGATGGGGCTGAAGGATGGAGAGATTGAAGGATGGGGGAGGATGAAGGTCTGCAGAGGATGAAGGATGGGGTTGCCCACATGCTACCTCCATATGGAGGACAGTTTCTCATCTGTTCTGCTCCCTTCACCCCCAAAAAAGACTGTGAAGGGTTCTACCTGAGCCTCAAGACAGAAGCCACCTCTCCTTGGTTCCTCTCCAAGGCAGATCCCAGACCTGCATCTCTCTGGTTGCACCTCCTCAAGGCAAACTGGAGGGAGAGAAAACCCTGACCACAGCTTAATTACAACCACGCTCTCCCACAAAAGCAGAAAGCCCTGTAATTATCACAATATTGGACAGAAAAACTGACATCTCACACCCAACCAGAGCAGGATGAAACCAAAAACTATCAGGTATCCTCCATCACCATCCTATACGCTTGTCCCAGGGTGGCACCAGGGCCATGGAGAACTCCTCATGCCCAGGCCTGAAGTGTTGTGACAGCTCAGAGCTTCAGCACAGCCCACCCCATGCCAACATCATCACCAAAACCCACCCTCCTGCTTTGCCAACCTCAGGAAAAGCCAAGCAGCATCAATGTGCAACTGCCAGGGAGCAGCATCCAGGAGATAAATGAGATGGACCTGAATTTTGGAGGATTTTGTTTCTGGTGTTTCATGTGCAGTGATTCACAAGGGAAGGGTTAAAAACGGACCGGTGCCTTTGGGTCAGCCCAGGAGGAATTAAGTGCTACAGATGGAGAAGACAGTGCGGAGATGCAGAGGAACCATCACTTGGAAAACTTTGCAAAGGCTCCAGGAGGGATCCAGGTTGGTCCCCGCAGATGGACATTGCGTGTGCACTGCCTTCCACGTCCCACCACTGTCCCATGTCCCTGCTCTGTCCAGGGCTGGATACACAAAAGGTCGCAACTCACACAACTGAAAAAAACAAAGATCAAACTCATGGTGCAAACAAGCAGAAACTCAAGAGCTCCTCTCAGGGCCTTTGCTCCATCTTAGAGCATGTCCCCACCAAGGACAAAATCTGCACCGGCAGCCATCTGGGCTCCTCAGAAGAGTAGCTTCAACTCCACACACAATTTAGAAAGCAACGTTTCTTCTCCAAATATCCATCCTTCCCTGCTGGGAAAAGGCCTCGGCTCCTTCTGTCCTCCTCCTCCTCATGCCCACCCCACGACCATGACTCAAAGCGATGTAGGGACAGGACAGGACAAGTCGTGGCATCCGACCCACGGCCGCTCAGACACGCTCAGGGCGGGAAGGAAAGACGGGAGAGCGGAGGGTGAAGATGGGGAGCGGCCGACACATCCCCACGTCCCTTCATTTTCCTTGATCAGATGGGTTTTCTCGTCAGGTCCTTGGCTGTTTCCCCTCCTCACCTTCACCACTAACGCAACGTCCGGGTGCGAAACGCACAGTTGGCACGACCCCTTGCTGCCAGGCTGCTGGCGAGGTGCTATCTGGTCTCCAGGGACTCCAGATATTCCAGTGCTATGTCATAGCAAAAATGATACTGCTCCTGTTCAGAGAGAGAAAAGAGGATTCTGTAAGAATCACAGAATGGTTTGGGTTGGAAGGGACCTTAAAGCCCATCCAGTGCCACCCCCTGCC
This sequence comes from Scolopax mira, assembly GCA_004320125.1. Classification (NCBI taxonomy): domain Eukaryota; kingdom Metazoa; phylum Chordata; class Aves; order Charadriiformes; family Scolopacidae; genus Scolopax; species Scolopax mira. Next base: position 14,952 of record BJBW01016100.1, read on the forward strand.
CTGGGCAGGGACACCTCCCACCACACCAGGTTGCTCCAAGCCCCCTCCAACCTGCCCTTGAACCCCTCCAGGGATGGGGCAGCCCGGACCAGGCTCTCAGCACCCTCAAATCGAAAAATTCCTTCCTAATATCTAAACTAAATCTCCCCTCTTCCAGTTTGAAGTCAGGTGTGGGATTACTGGAGACGACCTGCCCCAGCTGCCAGGACATTTCTTATCATAAATTCTCCTGCTGCAGATAAAAAAAATGCCATCTTCCATCCTTGGCAGGGATTTGGTCTGGGCGTTTGCTTTGTGTGGGGAGGAGAGACAGGAAGGGAAGGGAAATGCCAAAAAAAATAGCATTTTCATGCTCAGGTCAAAGTCTGACCTGCCTGTAACGGCCAGGCTGGAGCAAAGGGGTGTGGGTGGGAAAGGTCCTCTCCAAGCCTGAAGCAGGATCAGGCTCATTATCACACCCTTTCTCTTTCCTGAGAGCACTACAGACAGTATCAGCATCTTCCCACCCTTTGCTAGACCCCAGCTGTGCAAAGGGGAAGCCCAGCATGGCTGGCTCCTGGTTTTATAGCAAAAATCACTGAAATTGGGCTTGAGAAGGCAGTCCCCTGCATCCTTGTTCTCCTTTACATGACATGTTCTTGTGGTCTCCTGTCCTTATACAACTCCGAGCACAGAAACATACAGGAGAGCTTGGACCTTGGAAGTGTCCCTCCCCATAAGACGTTGCTCCTTCGAGCATCCAACAAGCAAAACCAGACAGAGTGGGGGAAAAAAAAAACCCCAAAATCAATTTTCTGATGTTGCTGTGAGCACTGGGACATTGTGGGAGCATCCTGGGTGGCACAGCAGAGAGGGAAAGGGGAGAGAGCTCATCTCCTGAAATCCTCATCGGCAGTTTGAGCACAAGCATGAAAATCCTGTTATCCCCCCCGAGGGTGGGTGGTTGCTCAGGGACCCCAGTTGGGAACAGGCAGTGGGAGAGAAGGACTTCAAAGCCAGGAGGGCTGTGATGGCTTAGATTAAAAGCACATAATGCTTTTTGGATTAAGAAAAGGGATTGTTTCCATTTATCATTGTATAAAAATAAACCCCACAGGGAAACAGAGGGGGAAGATGCTCAGGCTGTGGGGAATTGCTATGTTCTGGCTGCTCTCCACTGGGCTGCAGCTCTTTACACTGGGCGAGGATCCGGCCTCCCAGTGACTCCAGTAGTTTGGGATTCCCAGAATAGACTGTTCAGGTTCATTTGAGGCTGGAGGACGCTTGTGTCCTGATGTGAAATGTTGCCTTTTTTTTTATACAATTGCAATTTAGCCCAACGGGTCTGGCAGCTTCATGCTTGTCACATCATCTTTCCATTATATACATCCCTCCCTCTGCTCCCCGTCCCCTCCTTCACCTTCTCCTCCACCTCAATTCCTCATGCAAATCACATCCCCTCCTCAAAACCATTTCATTTTGCAATTTAGGGATTTTATAATCCAAACAGGGCAAACATTTTCAGCTGACTTGCTTTTAAAATATCACTAGGCACCTGGATTCCTCCACTACAGGGACAGACATGCGCCTTCCCATCCCCTGTTCTCCTATTGGGGGCCCAAAATTGGGCATAGGTTTTTGTACCCTTACTCACTGCCACCTCCAGCCTCCCCATGGTGAAATGTGGCTCCCTCGCTGCCCTCAGCAGCTTGTCCACCAATTAATTCCACTCAAAACACAAGTCCCTTTTATATTTCCAACAAGAATTTGTCTGACTCCACTTCGGAGCTGCTCCGAAGAACTGCAATTACATCCCATAAATTAATGCAAAACTGCTTTATTACTCCTGGGAAGGATTTCCAACAAGCCCAACACTGACGCCAAGGGCATGTCAGCACGGTGAGATGAAGGCAAGCCCGAGGCTCCTTAATCAGGATTTGGGGTGGGAAATGAGGTTTTTAGGGGGTGAGCATCCCCCCAGGACCTCTCCTCCCTGCCGAAGGGAACAGCAGCCGGGGAGTACGTTGGCGGTGGCTGATACTTACCAAGGTCTCTACCATATTTGGCTTGTAGTTGCGGAGGGTCTTTGCAGCATAGAAAACATCTGCCATGTTGTGACACTTAATCATCTCCAGGATCATGGAGGAGGCACAGAAGGTGCCACTTCGGCCACCTCCATTCCTGGTGGGAGAAACACATGTTGGTGGTGAGAAGATGGCATTAGAGTATCTTCCCACTTCCTCCAATTCCCCCTTTCTCTATCCATCCCTGCATCCCAGGAGATAGGGGGCTCATACTCCTGGGTCCTCCCAAACTGGGGGACCTAAACCAGCCTCACATGGTGGCAGGAGCTGTGATCCTGCTCTCTAGTCTTCACGAGGGCCACAGCAGAGCATGAAAACATCCTTTATGGACCATCAGGGCTGGATCTTGGACACTGGGGCTCATTTTTCATCCCTGCCATGGATCAATTCTTCATGTGGCCCTGGGGAAGCCACTGTGTCCCTCTACCACCCTCTTCCCACCTGCAGGGTGACCTGTTGGGTAGTGCTGGTAGAGGAATGACACCAGTTCCACCCAGCACACAGCTTACTGAGTACCTCCCCGCATCCTGGGCTGAAACCATCCCACACCACCACATCTCATCCCTGGCAGCAAAGGGGATGGGGGAGAGGAAGAGAGAACATGATGCCAATGTTTTATAAAGCAAGTTCTCAAATTATCCTTCGGCTAATGAAGACAGACAAGGCTGTAATTAATTTTTGATTAAAGGCTCGCCTGCTGTCTCTGCCAATCTACCAAACGTGCTAGGTCCCATCCAAGGAGAGCACACATGTGTGTTTGTGGGAGTCAAAACCCAGCTGGGAAGAAAGGGATGGAGAGCACGTCCACCTCCATGAGAAGCAAGTGGTGGGAGTTGCACAGCTCCTGCCACATCCCTTTAGAGCCTGTCACACGTACGGGACATAGTGACAGGGCTGGGACATCTGCTAAGCCCTGCTGCACCCCCAGGGTGAATAGTGGGGATGGTGATAGTGGCTGTCACTCCCATTGAGCATCCACCTCATGTTTGGATGGATGTTTGATATAGTGACCACAAGCTGCCTCACCCAAAACTCATATTGTGGAAGACATAGCATGACCTGGGGATAAAGTCACCCCAATGAGTGTTTTTTGGAGGCTTTTCCAGGCAGAACTGTGGATACATGAGCTGGTGGCATTTCCCCCCACACCAGAGCCCACTCCTCTCCAACTGATACTCACAGGCAATGCACCACAGTCCTGCCATCGCCACTCTCCTTCTGCCACCTCTCCACTTGGGCCAAGAGGTGCAGGAAGGATTTCTTGGAGTCCGGGGTGTCTCGATATGGCGACCACCGCAAGTACTGGAAATGCTGGACCATCAGGTGCCCTTCCTGCAACTAGAAAAGCAAAACCTCATCATCTTGAACCCATGGGTTGACCTTGTTTGCCTCTACTGGAGCTGTGATGGAGGGCAAGAGGGGTTTGCCAGGCATTAATAGAAGAGAGGAAAAACCTTTCCTGGTGCTTTAAGATGGATGTTTCAACTCTCTCCTCCACAGCTCACACTGACCCACTGGTCCCACCACACCATCCCACCCCAGGCAGCTCTGCTGCCACAGTTTATCCAAACCTACAGCATCTCAGACTGTCTGTATCTCACAAAACATGTTACCAAACCCCTGAGCCTCCCCAAGGCTTCTCCATTTCCTTGTCTTGCACACAGAAGATCCCAGGGAATATGTTTTTGTTGTGTTCACTGTAAACCAGGAGGCAGATGAGAAGCTGCCACCCACGGAGGCGGGGAATGGTGGAAGTGCGCCTTAATACCCTGGTAATCTGGTTAGTTTTGAAACCTAATCTGGTTAGCAGGTTCCAGAAGGAAGATTACATCCACAAAGCTAAAAAAGGCCAGGCAGATGTGGGGCTCTTGTTCAGCAGTACTCAGAGCATCAGGAGCCCGATGGGATGAAACCATGGGTCACACACTCCAGCTGCATCTTGGGGCTCGGTAGCACACAATGTGTGGGGGAGCACACATTGGAAGAGAAAGGAGGGGGTCAGATGCAGACAGGAGATCCCCAGCTCTGGAGGGCTCCATCCACTTGATTTCAGATGCCTGATGAGCAGGGTGAGCGCCAGACCATCTCCAACCAGTGGGACTGGGTATTGCTGGGGCTCTGCAGGGACCCCCCCAGACTGGGAGATGGGTGCTGGGGGCATTCTGTGTCCACCCTGAGCTCACAGGGGCTTTTCTGAACCCTTTGGGGAGCTCCAATGTGGGTTGGTGACATGGCTGGGGTGGGGTGACCTCCCCAGGCCCAAGCTTTTGCTTCCAGCCTGAAGCCAGGAAGGCAGAGGGCAAAGATGACACAAGTAAGTGGAGAAATTTCTTTAACAGCCCAGGAAGGAAAGCTTTGGGATCCATTCTGAAGCTCAGATGGAAGCTCTGTCTGGCTCTGGAGGATTTGTGACACCCCCCAATGCCCGGTTTTCCTCCAGACGGCAAGACTTGGCAAGAAGGAGCTCCTCCAGCTATTTGCTCCTTTGGGAAGTATCTTCTTAGATCCAGAGATTTCAATCGCACTGCATTTTAATTTAGCACAGGGTATATTCTACCACTTGAGAGCAAAGCACATTTGGTGAAGGATTTTGTGCTGACACTGAGAAAATGCCAGATGCTGCCACAGGGAGGGTGAACCAAAACCCTCTTTGTGTTAGGAGTCCAAATAATCAGCATTTCTCTCCACCGGCCCAGCTCCCACACCAAAGCACCCTTCCCAGCCAGGCCATCAGCAAAGCCACATGCTCTCTTCCAAGCTCTCTAATTCCTGTCTGCCCAAAGATCTCCACTGGGCCATTAGCTTCAGCCTCTTGGTGACCCTCAGGAGATTTAAAGACCTCAGGGATGCTGCCTCTTCAGGGCTGGCTTTTGTAGTTAAATCAGCATTTTTTTCTATCTACAGTTCAGTACCCACATGGGCTCTTCATGTCAGTCCCTGTCTGTCTTCCCAATTTCACTGTATTTCTCTTGTTGAACCAGCCAAGCATCAATGCAACAAGGACAAGTGAAAACCTGTGTAGATCTTCTCACCATGCTGTGGTGATCTCCAAGAGAGCCAGCATGATCAATCAGGGAGTCTCCATTCTGTGATACATGCATGGCAGGGCAGAGATAGACTTCCAGCCAGGATGAGAAAGGTCTTCCCATTGCCAACAGCAATTTTACAGGCTCCTCTCTGTCAGGAGAAGAAGTAGGCCTACATCCTCTGGAGGAACTGGATTAGGCTGAAGAAGACACCAGCAGCTACAGCACCATTCGCTTAGTTTATATAGCGAATTACCTGGATGAGCAATGCTAACCTCTAGAACTGTGTGGCCTCACTAGATGTATCGTCCTTCTGCTCTCCAAAGGTCTTCACTTGTATAAAGAAGCTCTTTGTGATGTTCCCCCTCTTCCACAAAGCAGTGCCAAACAAAACTAATCCATCCCCTGCACATGAGGTCACCCAGCCCAAACCTCTGTACTGGGAGGCACCTTCACAGACACACATGCAGCCCCCCCGACCACCCTATGCTGTCATGGAGCAAGAGACGAGACCCTCACCCGTGTGATGTTCTGGACTCGGAAGAGACGGGACACAATGTCCTCATCAGCCGCTCCGGAAACATACTCCACCTCCATGGGGCCGTACTGCTGGAGCCCCGGCTCAGGCCAGTACTGCAAACAGGGCTGTGGAGAGAAGAGGAACAGCTCGCTGTGATCAGGGACACACATTGGGATATGGGGAAAGGGCATCATGCATCAGAAGCAATGTTGAGTGGTATGGAGTGGTTGGTGCTGCACACCCTTAGGGGCTGCTGGCACATGGGGTAGCCTCAGGAAGGGACACTGGGGCCATGGCACATTTCTGGATAGAAGATCCCTCAGCTTGTGGAGGGATCAAAGATGAAAGGCCAGAGACACCTCCCAGAGCCCATGTAGCCCTCTCCCCACTGCAGGAATGCAACAGCTCATGCTCCTGGAGATGGCTTTTGCTGGTGCAGGAGGAGCTATGATGGACCCTGCCTCAGCCCTGGCCTGATCCTTCATAACGATGGAGCAGGGCTTGGCCCCAGGTCTGCTCTCAAACCCTATGGGTTTTAGTAGCTGCTCTGTCACCTGTAGCACCACCAACAAGATGACAGTCCCCCTCACCCCATGGCCGGGACATTCCTCCATGTCAAAGCGATTCAAGCCTGCAACCCAGGGAAGGGCTGGGGAGTCATTCCTGCTCCCCATCATGTGTCCACCCACAGATGGCTCGGTCCAAGGGCCACAGATGTGAATGTTTTCACACCGCGACAGCTGGGAAACCAGCATTGACACAAAATATATGATGTTTGTCACCACACTTTAACAGGGCATTTAGCATTTCAGGCCATCTAACGGCTTGGGCCTAACTGCACGGCAAATGTGCTTGAGAAATAATTGGTTATTAATAGGGGCTATAAATCTTCAAGATCTCTAAGCCTTCTAGACTCAGAGCTATAATTTGGATATTAAAACTTCCTTTGGCAAGATGTGGTTCAAGTATCCTCTAAGTCACCTTTCAGAGCTGCCTGCTCTAAAGGTTGATTTATTACCTGTTGCCCCTAAACTAGTAAACATTTAAGATCCAGCTAAATACTGTAACACAGATATCCCTGAAGAATAGACATCCAGAGAGAGAGGCAGAGCTGAATAATGAAGAAAAATAGAAAAGCCCCCGTCAGTTGGTGCCGGGGGACAGTGGCCATGGCTGGGGACCTGGGGGAGGATGGCAGAGGAGATGGCAGCACCCGCCAGGCCACAGGGCATTTCTGGATGCCTGAATGAAAGAAGAGGTTGAGAGAGAGAAATAAAATGGGTTTTGCTGCCTCCTTCCCACTTCAGTGGGGTTCAGCTGGTAGCTGAGGTACGTGCTGCAGGCAGGAGGTGCTGGACAGTCACAGTGGAGGGACAGTAAGGTGGTGGCATTGCTGCAGAGCTGGGTTTTCAAAGGGGTACTTGATCCCAGAAGATCTGATCAATCTGATCTAGGAGCAACTCCGCTGAGCGAGCAGACAAGCTGGGAAGCTCTTTGGGGCCAGCTCTGCCCCCTCCCCTGGCAAACCTCTGCAAAAGACTCCCCCCCCAAACATCCCTCGATGCTCACAGCCTGCTTAATGTCATAGAATGGTCCAGGTTGGAAGGGACCTTCAAGATCGTCGAGTTCAACCATCAACCTCACACTGAGAAAGGCACCACTAACCCATGTCCCTCAGCACCACGTCTGCCCAGCTTTTAAATACCTCCAGAGATGGCGACTCCTCCGCTGCCCTGTCATCCCACACAAAAGTCCTTTGGAACATATGACATTAGCTCAGCACAGACAGACACACTGCTGTGCTCCATAGCTCTTCACATACCCATATATATATAAAAATAAATACCAGCATATTTACACATTGTTTGGTACTGGTGCCACAACCATCTGCACCCTTGCAATGAATGGTACAATTGCCGTTTTGGGTCATTTACATCGAGTATCTGCTCTCAACTCGTAAAATAAGCCAGCTAATGAAGTCTTCTCCAGACATCCATTAAGAGTCTATAATGCAAATTTTATGTAAAAAATCCACTAAGTTTCCTCATTGAATTAACATTACAGACCTGTAGCAGACTTTTACATCCACTCCGGTGGCAGCAGGAGCGCTCCAGGCATACCACTGGGGAGTGATGCACTGGGAAAGCAGAGTGAGGTGAGATCGAGCGTGGCCCCCAGGTGACAGGGGACACCTCCCCTCCAGTTTGGCAGATCTGCACATCCCACCACTTCTGCAAAACCCACAGGACAGACACTTTGCTGATCTGTAAAGCACTGTTCACAAGCCAGCAGTGCCATTGGAAGATGAACATGGGAAAACGCCTGTGCCTCAGCTTCCCCTTTGTAAGAGGAGGATAAAAGTCAGTTATTGATCACAGGTTATATTTGTCATTAACCTTGTACGTCCCTGGGGCATCCAAAAGATTGTGGTACAATAAAGCAATGTCAACGCAACGCCAACATCAATGCCAACACAACGCCAACATCAACACCAACGCAATGCCAACATCAACACCAACGCAACACCAACACAATGCCAATGCCTGATTTGCTATTGCCATGGATCTTTGGCTCCAGCTGCCAGCCCTGTGCTTACATGAGATAAATCCTGGGTGCTACAGCCCATCTCATCTCCCCCTGCAGAGGAGAAGGAGCTAATCGAGCAAGGTAGGGGCTGCAGCACTTCCGAGGCAGTGGGGATAGAGCAGAAAAGGGCCACCTGCAGGGCAGTCCCTGTGGCGGCAGCACTCACCCAGGCAGAGTTGGACTGGTTGAGCTGGTTGAGCATGACGATGGAGGTGCAGCCATAGTCATACACCAACCGCCAGAAGTCGGTGGTGGTGTTTTGCAGTGGGTGCAGGGTGACAATGAAGGCAGCGCTCTTGGTGTAGCTCTGCAGAGAGGGAAGACAAACACCATCAAGGACATGGCAGCACTGAAGTCATTGCTGTCACACCCTGAAAAACCAGTGCAATCAGAAGATGAGTGCCACCAAAGCCATCCTCTCCGTGCTTGAGCAGAGCTGGCCTCCCTGGCACAGCCTTGGTCCATCCATTTCCTGGTGCTGGGGAGATGCTGTAAAAACAGGTCTAAGTGATCCCTGCCCTTGGTGGGGATGAAAGTACCCCCTTTCTACTCTTGGGTCTTGCATGGAAGGGTGTTTCACAGATGTAACTGGGGAACAGATGTCACCTTTGAGCCAAGAACAAGCAGAAGCCATAGCTGCCAGATGTCCACAGCGCCCAGCTCTGCAGCCTGGCCTTGAGCAAAAGCACCACCCACAGCATCACCCCCACAGCACCCCAACACCTCCAGGCACCAAGAGCAGCAAAGAGACATTGGGGTCAGTCTCCTTTTCAGGGAGGAAAGAAAATCCTTAAGGACCCCTCAAGTCTGCAAGAAGGAAGGGGAATAAAAAACTGATTGCACTTTTTTCATTCATGCTTTGAATGAGATTTGTCCCCTTGGTCATCCCGATGCCAGCTTGGAGAGGGATGGGGAGCCCATGGCCAAGCTCAGAGCTGCATTAACCACTTTTAAATTGACACACTTTAGCTCAAGCCTCCATGGGTAATGGGGAGTTGTCTGGCTGCTGCAAAAACCTCATTTCACTCATGGAAAAGCCCTTTCAAACCTTTTCCCCTGCTCCATCCATGAGGGAGCATCACAAGTCCTGGCTCACCTGGCTTTGGGACCAGTTTGGACCCCCTGGGTCCTGCTCTCACTGGGAGAACGGGCAGGAGGATGCCCAGAAGGGTGCTGGTAGCACATGGGGGATCTCAGTGCTGCCAACTCCTCCCAGAGCCTCCTGAGCTCCATTTTGTTATGAAATAAATGAAGACCCTTCACGTGCAGCTTGTGAGAGCAGGTGAAAAGCTCTTTCAAAGCAAGCAGATTGGTGCTACACAAAAGAAGGGCTGATAGACCTCACTACACCGGTCCCAGCCCTTCCTCCCCCTGCACACAGCCAAGGTAACCCAAACCAGCCCCCTTCCCTCCCCGCAGCATCCTCACATCAGTTAAGGCCGCGTTGATGTAGTTGTTGCTGTCTCCATCCACGGAGATGAGGAAGGGAAGGCATCGGTCGGGCGGCAGGACGTCCATGCTGCGGTTCCTCTCCCGGTTGCGGGGCAGGAGGGCGATGCTGCACTCCTCCACGTCCAGGTGGGGAGTCACTGAGTTCAGGGTCTGCAGGGACACGGTGCTCCCCTTAACTCCCTTCCTACCTGCACCGGGGGCAGCCACCCCTGCCAGAGCCCACCAGGGCACCAGGAGGATGAGAAGTAGGGGGGATGCAAAGGGGTTTGGGGCCGCTCACCTGAAACTCTTCCCGCAGCTGCGAGGAGTTGCTCTGTGGCTCTATCCTCACCATCTCCTTGTAGGTGGGCTTGAACTCGTTGGCGGGGATACTGGTCTCCCCACATAGGCAGGCTTCCAGGATGGCATCATGGATGAAGATGTATTGCTCCTTTTGTGGGGGGACGAAAGAGGAGTGCGCTGAGCCTCCCCAACCTGCTGTTGACAGCAGCTCCAAGTGTCCCCAGATGTCCCCAACACCCGCTCACCTCCGTCTGTATCATGTTGATCCTCCGTGAGCACAAAGTCTTCACGCAGTTGTAGATGTCCACAACACCCTCACACTCAGCCATGTCCAACATAACGTCCAAGACGATGTAGCAGCCAGTTCTCCCCGTGCCGGCACTGGGGATGGAGGAAAACACAGCAAACACATTCCCAGTCCACCCAGCATCCACACACTGGTGGGCACGGAGCAAGGGCTGTGTGGGTGAGGGCTTGATGTAGGGACCCTGCCCATGAACATGGGGGGAGTGGGGTCCAGGCAGGGCTGCCAGGACCTTGCACACCTCCAAAACCAAAGTTTTGCCTTAAAACACCCACCCAAACACCCCACTGCAACAGCCCGGGGGCTGTATGATGGTCAGGCTGCAGGTGGGAGAGTGGGCATCCATGTCTAAGGTTCATTTTTACTTTAAGACAGCAAAACACACGCTTTTTTGGCAAAAAAAACTTACAGCTACACAGTCTGAGTGCCAACAGCCTCCCAAAAGGGCTGAGGAGGATGCTTAGCACTGAGTCCTGGGAGCAAAAGGAGGAACCCCCAGCACAGAGCGGGGCTGAATTCCCCCAGAACCCTCGGGTTGAGGCTGAGCCCAGCAGAATGTCCAAAGCCAGCAGCAATATCCCAAATCCTGGCCTGGATGGACTCACAGCCAAAGACCTACGGATGCTGTGACACCCCCCTGCCCATGACACATCAGGTAGGAAATCGCTATCCTCACTCCTTTCCTACAAAGTCTTTTCTAGTGAAACACTAATTTCTGGGGCTGATGAATCACTCGTCGTGATTAGCAGTGATTACAGGCTACAGGCACTAATCGCGCTCGCGGTTGCCAGTGAATGAATACTGATGAGGCAATTGACAGGGTGAAATCAAATCAAATAAAAAAAAAATCCCTCCCGCTCATCAGCTCCTCCTTGTTTGCCCAGCCATTAGCCCATGGCCTACTCAGGAGACAGAAAGCCACCACTCCCACTCAGATGTGCCACCGGTGTCCTCCCAGCTCCTGTGTCCCTGTGGCTGAGCCCCACGGGGACAGCCCTGCAGGGACAGCCCTGCGGGTAACCCTGGGAAGGGGGCTGTCCTGCTGTACCTTCCCACCTCTGTCTTCAGCCAGACCCAACGTCCTGACCATCAGCAGCCATGAAGCTGCCCATAGCCCCGTGCCGCCCTCACCCGTGGGGACAGAGCTGTGTCATCAGTCATGGGTGCTGGGGCAGTCCCCAAAAAAGTGCTGCTCCCTGCTTGCCCCCTGGACCAGCCACTGCCCCACCATCCCTGCTGCCAGGGGAGTGACATTTTATGGTTGGATGCCATCATAGAGGGACATCCAACCCCATGCCATCAGACCTGGTGCCTTCCCTTCCCCAGCCCTTCCTTGCCGAGAACCCAATTTACACATTTTATATCTCCCTGCTGAATATTTTAGCATCATCCTGAGCTTTTAGCATCATTCAGAGACTGAGCACCCACCCAAGACACACTGTACCCCCCTGGGGCCACCCATACTCCATCCTAGAGGGGAATGCTTCCCCCACAGCCAGCTCTGCCCCACGGCCAGGCACGTACCTGCAGTGGATGACAATGGGGCCAGCATCAGGCGGCGTGGATGCCTTCACCCTGCGGATGAAGGCCAGCAGCCCCGTGGCGTGGTAGGGGACGCCATGCTCGGGCCACGATGTGAAGTGGAACTGCTTCACCTCATGCCGGGCTGAGTAACCCCGCTGCAAGGGAAGGGTAAGATGGAGTGAGGGGACACAAAGGAGGGCAAAGACACACCCAAACACCTAATTTTCTGGGGAACCGATGATTTTGCCAGCTCAGCATCCAGCCAGATGGATCACACAGCAGTCGGCTGCTTCACCAGACCCACAACTCCCTCCTCCTCTCTGCAAAAAGGTTAAAAACCAGCTGAGGAGGAAGAGGAGGAAGAGGCAGCAGCCATGGGTCTCATCCATGAGCAACTTTGCTACCTACCCTATAATTAGACAGTAATCTCACATTTCTGTAGATTAAGGGGTAAATCGCACCGGCTCCATCCCCAGGTGCCACACTGGAAAGTGATGGCCACATAACCCGTGCTCCAGGTAAGAGCAAAGGAAGAAGCCACCAGCAGCCCTGGGGCTCAGAGGCTGCACCTCAACCAGGGATGAAAGCCCCACATTGGAGTAAATAAATAGAGTATTGATAAATGCCAATCTGGTGGTGGGTAGAGATGGCCAAGGTGGATGGATCTCTTCCTGTGAGGGCAGGGTTGGGCAGATAGGAAGAACTTCTTTGCTGTGAGGGTGGTGAGAGCCTGGCCCAGGTTGCCTCAAAAAGCTGTGGCTGCCCCATCCCTGGAGGGGTTCAAGGGCAGGTTGGAGGGGGCTTGGAGCAACCTGGTGTGGTGGGAGGTGTCCCTGCCCAGGGCAGGGGGGGGACACTGGGTGATCTTTAAGGTGCCTTCCAACCCAAACCATCCTGTGATTCTATGACCATACCCTCTCCAGAGCGAAGGTGCGGACGGTGTACTCGGCCAGCGTCTCTGACTTCACCAGGGTGATCTTGATGTCCCCGTACATCTCAGAGTCATCTGGCCAGTATTTGGAGCATTTCACCTGCAAGGAGAGGATGGGACAGGGTTTTGGCTCTGCAGAGGAGGTACAGCCAGAGCCCAGAAGAGAGGGATGGGATGGAGTCCTTACCCGGCCCACCTCCACCAGTTTGGTTATCATCACGATGCTGGAACAGTGCTCCTGCCACACCATGCGCCAGAAGTCATAGACCATCTCCTGCTTCGGTCCTGTGGGACAGAGGAAAGGCCACTGGCGATGGACAGGCAACACCATGATGCCACCATGTTTCCCTTCTTAACACCCCACTGCATTTTAAGCACCCTTTTCCCCCAGGGACAGCAGGAGGGTTAAGGGCCACTCCATGTTGCAAACACACAGTTTGGCCCCGAATTAGCCCACTCCCTCCCTTTCTTGCCCACACAAGGTTAAATCCCACCTGGCTACTAAATCAGGAGCTGCTGAACCACTGTCTGAGAGGGAACTCACCTTGCGTGGCTATGAAGTGGTTGGACCTGTGGTAGCCCTGCAAGGGAAGCAGAGACGTCAGTCCCAAGTCAGGGGGACACACTGGGGGACAGCCCTGTAAATCATTTCCCAGTCACCCAAATGGTGCCAACTTGCCACGTCCCTTGGGCCAGGTCCATGGCCAGCAACACCACGGTGAGAGCCCCATTAATGATATCCCATCCCACAGCAGCCACATGATGCTGGGTGATGGCCCCACTCCCCTCCTTCATCCCAGCCTCTTAGTGGGGCCATTCCCAACTCTAAACAGCGACGTGTCAGCCCAAAGAGCACATCCCAGCGAGGCCACTGCCAAAGGGACCAGGGACCTGCTGTCCCACCCTTGGCCATGGGTCCAGCAGAGTTCAAGCACATCACATGCATGGAGGTGACAGTGGCTCCTCCATCCACCATGGGTCCTTTCACGGGGGATTTTTGTGGGTTGAACTCAACCCCTCCTCCCAGCACATGGTCCCCGCTCCCCATCACCGGGGGCAGGATGTGCCACAGAGACTTTGCTTTCCCCTTCCCTGGACCATACACAAGTTTATCCACACATTTTCCCAGCCGGGCTCTCCCAGATGCTATTTAAGGCCATGCTGCCCAGTAGGATGCCTGGGAGGAGATGGGAGCAGAGGGGAACCGTCTACTTACTTCTCGGTTAATCCGAATCTTAACGATCCCATTGGGACACAGGTTTGAGAGAAAAAGATCAGAGACAGAGATATTAGTGAAGCACAGATCAAGAGACAGGTTAGACCACCGGCCCTGGAGCAGGTCATGGGGAGCCACAGGCAAGAAAGGACACACAGGGACAGGGGACAGGCACAGGGATGCTGCTCAGGCACAGGAAATCCATCACGGTGGCATGAGGCCACCATGGCCAGATGACATCCTCTGGAAAGGAGGGAAGAGCGGGACTTACTGCTGCTTCCAGGAGATGCTAAAGCCCTGTGCCCAATGGTGCCTTCTTGCACCTCCTCTGGTCTCAGCATCACCTCAGCTGAAGGTGGCAGAGGACAATGCTCTTGGGGGACATCGGTCTCAGAGGACACCAGGGTTGAGTTCTGCCCCAGATCAGGGGGTTTCCCAGTGTGAACCCCCAGCTGGTCCCTTGGCCCCCTCAACCTCTGCATCCTCAGCCCAGGGAGGAGGGAGAACCACAGCCACAAGAGCAAGTGAGGGGAGATGAGAGGATGGAAGAGGGGAGGAGAAAGAAGGGACAGAGTGGAGCAGAAAAGGGAGAGACACAGCAAGCAGAAATTGCTGATGAACATAAATAAACCAGGCAAGCTCTTCATGACGTGTCTCAAGGCTGCACAGTTCAACCCGTCCTGGGCTGTCTCAGCTCCTCCAAATGCTCCTGGTTCTTCAGGGACAGGCCCTGAAGCCTGGAAGCTCCTGTCCCAACCCAGACCCCCCATGCAGAGAAGCACCATCCCCACTCACATCAATGTAGTTGGCGTTGATGTAGTCAGAGTTGGGATCACCCAGCAGTGGGTGCAGCTTCACCCGGTGGCGGTCATCTGGAGAGCAAGGGGAGAAGGGACAGTCGGCACCCTGGGGATGAGCATGGGGATGGCACATCATCCAGCAAGGAACCAGAACAGCCAGAGCCCAGTCAAGTGAGCAAAGAGCTCTGCCCAATCTGCCAGTGTCCACCTGGGGCCCCAGACAGGGCCGGAGGAGAAGGGATGAAGCTGTGGAGTAAAGCACGTGGGAGGTGGAGAGCACCAGAGCTCCTTGAGGGCCAGGCTTGGTGTCTCTATCCCTGTAGGCATGATTGTGTCATCAAAACTCATCATTTATCCCCTTTGTCTCATCCTGCACATCCACACCAGAAGCTCCTTGGGGCAGGGCTGCAGCTTCTCATAAGTCCATACAAGAAAACACACTCCAGGTTATCTGGAGCTTTCTGGCACCACCCAGAATATCATAGTGATGTTATCACTCATTTTTGAAGGCTTTTCAAGCTGTTCAGGGTCTCTAAGCCTTTGCTGAAGGCACTTACATGTCGAGACATGATCCTGTCTTCCTTTGGTCTTGTCTTTCTTCTTTGAAGCATCCCAGCCTTCAAAGAAGCTCTGTAAGGAAAGGACAGCCCTCAGGACCCGAGGGCAGGACTGTGGGGTCCTCCCTGGCCCCATAAACCCAAAGGAGGACAGGCAAGGTGGTCCCTCCACCCCAACACCTGCAGCCCCAGTTCCACGCCATGCTCTGCTAGCTCCATGCTTCTATTGCATCCACAAAATGCCCCATTTTCAACAAATTACAGACTGCCTATTTTGTTTTTTGTTTTTTTTTTCCTAGGGCTGGCTGTGTTTTTTTTTTCCTGAACTTCCCCGGTCCGTTTCTCTCCCCAGCCCAGAATAGGTTTGTGTGTAATAGCAGTAACATTCATAGACTGGCATAAGAGGAGGAAAGTGGAAGGAAATTACATGTTTTCTCCCCTCCCATAATATCTGAGTGCTTTCAAATGACTAGTTCCTAGAACATACAGCAGCTTTTCAAGGAGCACTAATCATTATAGCAAGCCCTGGTTTGTCCAATACATGAAAGGGGGGGGGGGGGGCTAGAAAAAGCCTCCTGCACTTGAAACAACTAAGCATTAAACAGTAATTTCCCTGGGAAATTTCAGTCGCCAGACCTGTGGGACACTGAGGAGTCAGGAAATCTACCCCGCTGGGCATACTGCGGCAGAGGCACGTGGAATAACACGTTCCATTACAAGCTCTGAGGCCTAAAAAGGTGGGATGGGCATGATGGAGCCAACGACCCTCAGGGGGGGACTTCCCTTCCCCTTGGGATCACGCTCTCCTGCATCCTCTCTAGGGTCTTCATGGTCTCAGAACTGCCAGGCTGTAGAGGATGTGCTTGTCCTTAGGCTATGGCCATGCTTAGCACAGACAGGCGTGTTGGAGAGCAGGAGAAGGTGACATCGTGGTGCCCAGGAGGATGTGAGAAAGGGAGGAGCTTCCCTGGGCCCTGTGGGAGAGCTGGGATGATGCACTGCAGACTGGAGAGGTGAAGGCTGGAAGAGCTGGGTTGGCTCATCTCAGGGACCTGTTCAAGCTGTTCCCACACCATATCTTGAAATCCTGAGCTGCCAGGACCACAGATTCAATCCAGATCCTGGGACATCCCACATGCTGATGATGTCTGTCCAGAGATCTGGGAGCTCCAGAGTCCTGCAGCTCCAGATCTGGAGCATTTTCTCCTTACAGACAGATCCTACCCTTCCCCTTTCTCCATTCTACCTTCTCCCCTTCACAAAGCTTCACCACAGGATGCTCTCACCTCGTACTCCTGCTTGAAGCCATAGCCTTCTGCTGTCTTCATCTGGTTGATATGCTGGAGGAGATCTGCCACCCGGACGGCGGGATGGAGCTGCCCGGTGTGATACGGGGACCCTTTGCGGCCGCACTGGCGGCGGGGGGAGCCCCCCAACAGGCTGCTGGACTCATTGACCACGCTGCTGCGCTGGTCGCCTGCAGAACAAGAGGGAAAACCAGGGACCATTAGGGGAGCAAAGCCGTGGACCACATCCCCATCACCTGCTTGTACCCACAGAGGAGAGACAAGAGGACAACTGGAAACATCCCCAGAAGATGCTGGTGCTGCAGTTGGTCCCTCTCTGGGTGGTCCAGACCCCCCTGTGCTCTCTGCAGTTCTTCCTAAAAAGCTGGAAATGCCCATTACAGCCTTTTAGGACCACAGCAGATCTCTTAGAAATCAGTGGGCAAGCTCTTAAGGGGCTTAAATAAGCTTATTTCCCCCAATTAACTCCCATCCAGACAAGTGAGAGCTACGTGCCCAAATATTCCCACAAAGTCCTGACTTGAAAAATCATGTTGCCAACGTCTGCAGCTCAGCTGAACAGTTAATTTTCCTCACTGCTAGAAACCAGCGCCTTATTCCTAGCGCTGACACAAATGGAGCTGGCTGCTGTTTAATGGGGGAGTTTATGCAGTATTTACCTGGTTTATGCCTTTGCTGTGTAATTACCAGCAGAGCCAGAGTAAGACCCCGCCTGCGTTTCGCCAGGGCACGTTCCCACATCGGATCCTCAAATCTGGGATTGCACAAACCCCAGACTGATGCTCTCTGCTGCTGCCAAGAGATGCAGCAGGCACAGATCCTGCAGCAGCCAGCCTGGAACACCAGCCACACGCTGCTGGATGCGGGTTTTTCCCTAAAAACACTTCTATAAACCCGCCCTTGCAGCATCCCTCACCCCCTGCCTACACCTCCTAGTTGCCACTGCAACATGGGTGAAATGTGGGTGCAATAAGGGGTGCAGCACCTGCACCCAGCAGGGTCTCCATCAGGAATCACAGCCCTTGAGGGGATGATGCTCCAATCTTTGGATCTGGAAACATCTCCCCTCCAACGCAAAGGACAGCCTGGAAGGGTCACCCTGCAGCTCAGGGCATGGCTGATGGGCACACTGGCTGCTGGATTTAATGAGAAATTAATTGTAGGCATTGGCAAGGTGCTGATGGCTCTGTGCAGCTGCACGCTGAGGACCTGCTTGTCTTTCCATGAGAAGCATCAGTGACTTCTTTTAAATGCACAGAAACGGAAGCAGGGTGGGGAACAGACCCCGGCCTGTTACGCAGCAGCCCATTCATTTACCTTCATTAATTAATGATGCTTATAGGCAGAGGTAGCTGCAGTGGCAGCAGTCCCCACCTGTGGCAGAGAGCCCGAGCTCCTGCATCTCCTCTGCCAAGGAGAGGGATGAGGAGCCAAGAGCAGCAGAACAGGTGGGAGCAGGATCCGACCCTCAAGAAACCGAGGACCAGCAGCCCCAGCTCCACCCACTCAGCCCCACCAGCCTACGAGCTGTGGTAACTGAAAAATAACAGACCTAGCTGGATGTATTAAGGAGAGGAAAAGTTTGCCCTCTGGGCTTCCATTATCCATGAGACAATGCCAGGGAGCATATTAATCCCGCATCCGGTGGAGAAGAGCTGTGGGCAAGCAGCATCTTGAAGTTACTGTAACAGATGTTATTAGCATATGGTTGAAACTGGGGCATCCAACGAGTTCTTTTACAACTAAATCAGCACGGAGATGCATACTCCAGTGGCTGTTAAATTATCAGTCTTCCTCTGATGTGAACGTGGTGGCTCTTTAACCTTCCAAAGCCCAGGGCTGTGCAGAACATCGTGCAGCAAAGCCACGCCATGCTGAAGGCTGGTGTGAAGCTTTCAACCTCAACATAAGCCCAAGAACTGGGGTTCACCCAGCTCCAGGGGGCTGAAGGCAGCGTTGGAGCTCCTGTCCAGGCTGCAAAAGGTCTCAACCCTCCCAGCTACCAGCTCTGATCTCCACTTCGGGAGGTTGAGATGTAGAGACCCAACTCAAGCTACGTTTGGTAACCAAACGGGTTGTCAA
>BJBW01016102.1:0-67103 GCA_004320125.1 Scolopax mira
CAGACATGCTTGACAGTCCAAGGACTAGCCCCAACACCTGAACTAGCACAGTTGTCGTCTCAAAAAATAAAAAAAAAGACGTAAAGAAATAGAGCATGCCTTCAAAAGTTGGCTGCAACTTTAATTACAAATACTAGTTCAGAAAAAATAAAATACATCATTTCTTACTGTGTTTCAAAGAGAACCACTATTTTGACTCACGCAGAGTCAATATATTTTAAAATATGACTTTAATCAAACTATGTATGTCCACACAAAACAGTTTCATCTATCTCTGTTCTTTCATTAGAAGTTAACAAAATGAACAGTGCTCAAAGGAATCATTCTCTAAAATGTATTATACTTTCTTCCTTCTTTCCACAGCCCAGAATTTTTATTATGTGTTGAGTGTCTGCTGGCATTTAATACTCATTATCTGAAAATAAATATCTTGAAGGATTTGAGAAGTGATCCTAATGACATCCTTAGACTTTAATGGAAGACAATGAATGTTCTAGCAACTATGTTGTGAAGGGCAAGCATATGAAAAATATGCAGAATTTCTAAAATGCATTGACAGATTGATTGATGAGATATGGACAAATTGCTCAAGAGAACTGCAGTGAATACAGTGTCATTGCATGATAATAAATCGACTGGAAATACCAAAGGAAATGCAAGCCAAACCTATAATATTAGTCTAGTCAATGCCCACATTTCTACTTTTATTGATTTTTAGAAATGGTCATCTGTTCCATCTTGGGCATGACTGTCAGCATGGGACTGAACCTGTTATCTTTGATAAGCTATTGCTGAGGAAAACAATGAACTGAAAAATCTCTCGGTCACCTTTAATCACCATTTACTCTTCAGTTCCTATGCAGGAAGGCATAAAGCCACAAAAAGTATCAGTTCGAGAACCACTTCAGCTGTGCAGAAAGCCTGCTTTTAAAGGTGAATTCCAAAACATTTTATTTCTCAGCACTTTATGAGATGTTTTTGTTTTGGGTTGTTTTGTGTTTGGTTTTTATTCATTGAGTTTGTTGTTTTGGTTTGGTTTTGTTGTTTGGTTTTTGGTTTTTGGAGTTTTTTTAAATAATTTTGCTAATTTAAACTGCAATTTAATCAATGCATAGTAAATAGTTCTGGATTTTTTGTGTAAGCAGTCAAACTAGCTATTCAGTTCAGCACCTCAAATACGGGGGTTGGAATGTTTTAATGTTTTAGCTCCAAGAAACTTGATCAAATTTCATATGAGACTTGATTCTGCAATGTTGCATCTAGTGGTAGGGGTTTTTAAACTAAAATCTCTGTGCCTTTCTTGATTATTGCTATAACATTGTGACTTATTATTTTTATTACTCATACTGATTTGGCTGACACAACCTAGCATTTTTCCTTTTAATCAACCTTAACCTTTTCCAGGGTTCAGGGAGGAGGAAATCCATTCTGAAAACTGAGGAACTGTAACCAAACCCTTGACAACAGCCTTCCTCCTACACTGTGCTGTTTTATCAGTTCAGTGAAGCAGGATCTGAACCGATATGTCCAAAGAAAAGATTGGGTTTAGATCAGGTTAGAGTCAAGCAACACTTGCACTTTGCTGCGTGTAGCTTTTTGAGTTTGAGTTTTCTCTGAATCCCACTTTAATAAA
Source organism: Scolopax mira (assembly GCA_004320125.1). NCBI lineage: Eukaryota > Metazoa > Chordata > Aves > Charadriiformes > Scolopacidae > Scolopax > Scolopax mira. The sequence goes on from BJBW01016102.1 coordinate 1,634, forward strand.
TTTAACATCCCGAATTGTCACTTCCAAGATGTTTTCTTTTTTTCCGGAGCTTGACAGCCTCACATACCGAAAGCTTACTTAGCAAGCAAAATAGAACAAATAATTTAAGAAAAACTTAATCTATATCCTAGAGAAGGGCCTGGAAAAATATATCTCTAGGAATTGTTTAGAGGTAAGGGCCAGAAACTCTTGGAGCCTGATTCCAAGGTTTCCCCATAATATTAATTTCACTTTTTTTTCCTCTTAATGAAGAAGAAAACAGGCTTGAAGGACAACCACAGGCTTAAAACAGCCTGTGGTTGTCAGTGATGCTGTAGCTGCTGTAAAGCAGCCACTCTTAGAGCTCATGAAATGCAAGTAGACCAAGAGCCACAAGCTGCCTTCCCCTGATCTATCTTATTCATCAGCCCAGGAAGGATACTGCTCTTTAAACATGAAAGCATGAGTTGTAATTCTGTCACATTTACAACCAATGCATCTTTTTTTACTCAGTTTATTTATTTATTTATTATTTAATTCAAGATTAATTATAGCTTTAAACACTGATCATATTAATGCAGCATGTGTCCATTATTCCCATAGTAAAATCTTGGTTTAAAGTTGTCTATCTCAGGCGTTGAAATGCAATTTGGATGCAACCTGACATATGTGAATTTCATTTTGGGAAGAACATTTCACACTTGCTATGATTGAGGTGAGATTGGTTTCTTTTTCTAATTATTTATAGGTCCATAAAATGTTTTTCTTCAGATAATTTCTCATTTGCAACCACACACACAAGAAACTGCTACATTCTATTTCATAAGAAATATAACCCTTTCAGAATCCTGCTTTGTGTTTTTCATAGACAGAAATGAAACCCCTGATTTAATATATATATTTTTAATATACTGTAATTATTTTTCCTTAAAATAAAGATTATTATTTTCCTAAGAATATTTAGATACAGTTCCATGTTGTTAAATACGTTCAAAAGTCCAGGAAGTATTTAAAAGATATTCTGAAAAGTTGACCTAAAGCAGATCTTAGTATCTGAATATTTTGAACAATGAGAACATATGTTTATTTTCTCAAATTTAGGTTGTCATATTTATTTTATAATGAAAAAATAATACATTTCTGTGTCTTTTTGACAAATAGTCAAGATGCTTGTTCAAGATAAACACTGTCAAGAAGCTCTTCTCCATACAGTCAAGTCCATTTTTTCCATTTTGGTATAGACAGGAGACACTATTTAAAATGCCAGTACAGAGTTTGTGTGAAGGAGTGAACTGCAAATTACAAACAATTAATAAATGTTATACTGTAGATGCCGATGAGGATCATTATTAAACTCATAACAGATGAAATCAACCAGTCCTCATTCACACTAATTATTTTTGACTCTTATTTTACAAAAGGAAACTTACTGAAATAAATGAGATTATGTATGAACGAAGACTAGGAAAAACATTACTCCAAATGGGAAACGTGCCTTACCAAAGCTGATCTTGGAATACGAAAGCTGATCATGAAAGACAGAAGGACACATGCATATTGGTTTTTATTTCTTAGTGGTTTTGGTTTGTTTTGGGTTTGGGTTTTTTTTTTTCCCACTGAAAGACTTGAAATGTAGATTTTGTTGGGAAGATTTTGTTGTTTTGTTGGGAAACAAAACCCCAGAGCACCAAAAAACAGCACTCAAATCTCATTTTTATTTTTAATAGTTGCAGTTGAGCTTCTGTTTGGTCAGAATTTTTGTGATCCTACTTACAGTATGAGTTTCACTGATGACAGGTGGTGTTTATATATGTACGTTAAGAATTCTGCAAAGTGCATGATTTTTCAGTGTAAAGAGCAATATGCTGATGAAAACAGAACCCTCACAGTTAGAAATGTAAGCTGCTGGAATTACGTTTTGAAATTAGTGAAATGCCAGACTACATCCTGCCTGTTAAACATGATGAAGCTTTGCATTTTCTTTGAAAATGAAATGCATGATTTTTCAGTGTAAAGAGCAATATGCTGATGAAAACAGAACCCTCAAAGTTAGAAATGTGAGCTGCTGGAATTACATTTTGAAATTCTTGAAATGCCAGACTACATCCTGCCTGTTAAACATGATGAAGCTTTGCATTTTCTTTGCAAATGAAAAGGTCTTTTACATACCCGAGTATAGTACATTAAAAAAAATATGTTGTGGTTTACTGTTTTTGGCTATGATAGTTAATTTTTTTCATAGTAGCTTGTATGGGGCTATGTTTTGGATTTGTACTGCATCAAAGAGTGTTGATAACACAGGATATTTTAGTTGCTGTTGAGCAGTTTCAGTGTCAAGGCCTTTTCTGCTTCTCACACTACCCCACCAGCAAGTAAGCTGGGAGTGCACAAGGAATTGGGAGGGGACACAGCTGAGACATCTGACCCCAAGTGAGCAAAGGGAGATCCCACACCATATGATTTCATGCTCAGCAATAAATTCTGGGGGAGGAAGGATGAAGGAAGGTCATTCGTAGTTATAGCATTTGTCTTCCAAAGTAACTGTTACACATGATGTACCCCTGTTTTCCTGCAGATGGCTGAACACCTGCCTGCTGATAAGAAGCAGTGAATGAATTTTTTTTGCTTTGCTAGCATGCACAAGGCTTTTGCTTTATCTATTAAACTGCCTTAATCTCATCCCATGAGTTTTCTCACTGTTAGCCTTCCCATTCTCTCCCACATCCCACTACCATAGGAGTGAGTGAGTGGCCCGATGGGGCTTAGTTGCTGGCTGGGGTTAAACCCTGAGAGTGGTACACTGCCATTTCTACAGCTTTAAGAGGATTTCCAATAAAAAACTTTTTTAAGGCAAATTTCAGTGGGGAACATGCTGTTCTAAAGAGTGAATGAGTTACCAGAATAAATTTCTGTACATGCTCAGATAAATTAGACATCTTAAATTTAAACCTCATTAATTACATGTGCTTTTTAAAATATATATACTTTAATATGTTATGCATTCAGCTTTTAAAATTTATCTCCTGCAAGACAATCTTGAGAATAAACATCTAGAAAGCATAAAATGGCATAGGGGTCATAGACACTACCAAAAAAAATGCCATCTTCAGCGTGTTATTTCAAACACATATTGATATTCCCATGTGGACTTCAAAATTAGTATATATGTGCAAAGTATAAGTGCAAATCTTTGGATAATCTGGAAGACAGATGAGGATAGAATATGTGCAAAGGTGGCATGTGTGTTCAAAATGTTTAGTATAGCTATCTAATATAATTTTAAAATTAATATTGAAAGTTACACCGAAGACAGGAATTTACGTAAGTTTATCCTTCCTTTACGTTTTGCATTTCTTCTATCAGAATAATTCCTCTTTCTAGCAAGCATGATATATAATGGGTTAATTCTCAGGCATACACAGAACTCATGAATGCAGTAAAAGAAAAATGCAGTTGTCAAGGTAAAGCAGAACCATTCTGGAACAGAAGCAGGATTCAGAAACAGCTGGTGCTTGTGTACCAGCTTGTTGTTTCACAAGCACTCTTGCTATTCTCACCTTAAGCTCCCTCATAAAAAGGACAGAGCATCATAAGCTCTTAACAGTTACAAAGAAAGCACTTGAAAATTGTGTAAGAGATGCAGCAAACTGCAATATACCTGAACAGCCGCATACACAGGCTGTTTTATGAAAAAGTGGGTTAATTCAGCTACTCAATAGTGGTAATTTAAATGCCCAACTTATCTACTGTTACCACTCATTTACGTGGAAGAATTTTAAATGGCAGACCTAACATGCATCAACACACCACTCTGTTTTAGTGCTCTAAGTAGACCAGGGAAAACCATTACAAATGTTCACCGTGACTCTTTTTAGGAAAGGAAAGCCCTGCTCAGGCTCCAGTCACCTACTAGCAGTAAACCCAGAAGAACTATGCAAGGTGTGCCCCAAAGGTGACAGCTTTGCACAGTCTACAGTGAACAGCTACTGATACCGGACATCCTATCATCGCCCACTTGCATTTTGAGCAATACCAAAGAAACTTTTCACCTTATGATCTTAACCTTCAGGATAGAAGGAGAGGCCTTAAACAGTTGCCTAGTTATTCTAGCATGTTTTATTCATCAAAAAATACAATAATATCAAAGAAGATATGAACTCAGTGTTTGCTAACTATTGCTTGCCTCTTGTGATGAGCAGAAGGGGCTCCCACTTACCTTATCGCCAAAATACAGACCTTTCTGCCATGAAGTTGGCTTCTTAGATCTACTTAAGCAGCAAGATTTGCAAAAAAACTTATTAAATCCTAAAAGATTAGGAGAAAAGCATCATCCACTGGCTAGATAAATTTGATAACAACTTCTGTAAAAATTTCCTAGTAGAAGTTTGTAATGTGCTTCAAGGAGCAATCAAATAACATCCTAACCACAGAAAAAAACTGTTTTCCCTATGATTACCAGGGTACATCAAATATGTTATTTTTAAACTTGATCAATGAGTTTCTATTAAACATTTTCAATGGCTTTTGCCTCATCTATTAAACTTCTTTTACCTCAGCCCATGACTTTTCTCACTGTTACAATGATCAACATGCTGGAGAGAACCAGAGCAACACAGACAAACTTGAGAATTGTGAACCTAATGAAGTTCAACAAGTCCAAGTGCAGGGTCCTGCACATGGGTTGCAGCAATCCCAAGCACAAATACAGGCTGGGTGGAGAATGGATTGAGAGCAGCCCTCAGGAGAAGGACTTGAGGGTGTTAGTAGATAAGAAGCTCAATACAAGCTAGCAGCATGTGCTCACAGTCCAGAAAGCCAACTGCATCCTGGGCTGCATCAAAAGAAGTGTGTCCAGCAGGCTGAGGGAGGTGATTCTGTCCATCCCCTCCACTCCTGTGAGACCCCACATCCAGCTACGGAGCCCCCAACACAAGAAGGACATGGACGTGTTGGATCAAATCCAGAGGAGTGCCACAAATAGGATCAGAGGGCCCGAATACCTCTCCTATGAAAACAGGCTGATAGAGCTAGGGTTGTTCATCCTGGAGAAGAGATAGCTCTGGAGAGACCTTATAACAGCCTTCTAGTACCTAAAGGGGGACTATGAGAAATATGGGGTGGGACTCTGTATCAAGGAGTGCAGTGATAGGACAAGGAGTACAGGTTTTAAAATGACAGAAAGTAGACTTAGATTATATATTCTGAAGAAATTCTTTACTGTGAGAGTGGTGAGACACTGGAACGGGTTGCCCAGAGAAGTGACAGATGACCCATCCCTGGAAGTGTTATAGGCCAGGTTGTATGGAGCTTTGAGCATCCTGATCTTGTGGAAGGTGTCTCTGGCCATGGCAGGGGGATTGGAACTTGATGATCTTTAAGGTCCCTTCCAACCCAAACCATTCTATGATTACATGATTTTCTTGATAGGTTCAACTGTACCCTGCAGTAGGGCCATTGGAGCTGTCTGCACTGTGTCTGGCATGGGATGGCCCTGGCTATTCCTCGTAGAGGCATCCCCTGCTACTGCCACTGCTGCAAGCACCCGGATACCTGCAACTTGTACAATCCTGCATTCTCAGAATCAATTATTTTTCAATATACTTTCTGGAAGTTTTGCAGTGACGGAGCTTCTATAAGAGTTGTTTTTGGGTTTTTTTTGACTGAAACACATGAGCACACCCAGAAAGCTCAACCCAGAAGATTGGCTGGTACTAGTTTTTTCGCCCTGCTGCACCTCTTTCTAACTGTGAGAATGAGTGGGAGCACTGAAATGTGAGGAAAATTTTCTTTACCCACTGCTCTTAACCAACCCAGGAGAGTTGCCTGTAACTTTTTCCTCTCTTCCACTCTTCCCTTGCCCCTCACTCCAGAGAATTCTATTTTTTGGGAGATTTCTAACCCATGTTTCCAGGCTCAGGAGGATAGTGAGGAGGATTTAAGGTCTGAGGATGAATATGATAATCTAGTCCTTTACTTTAATCTAGATTATGACTGTTTAATCATCACAAATTTTTTCCTATTTCTAGGATGAGCTGTAAATCAGAGCTCAAAATGTTTTGGTGCTGTATAATTTATCATGCTTTGTAATTTTACTGAAGTGGAAAGATACTAATTCAACAGATGAACTGGCTGTGTCTTTACTGTAATAACAGTCAGAACAGAAATATGATTAGGAAACAAAGAACAAGAAGGAAAACTAGCCTAATATTCATTATAATTATCACAATTCAAAATAATTATAACAAATATGCAAATCAAATTTATGTTATGCCAGGGTTTCTTATCTTAGAGTTCATTGTCTTATAATGATCTATAAATCACTATGAACAGGTTGATAAAACTACCCCATGAAAACCAAAAAAATAAACAACAAATAAACAAAAAAAGCCCAAACCCACAAAAATGCTCAGTCCTCATTCCTTTCCTTGTACACATTCCTAGCTTAAAATATGAAAAATGTATGCAAACAAAAAAACGTCTTTATAAATAAATCAGTCTGGCAATGAAAATGTTTATCGAACCTTTTAGTAGACAAACTTAGATTTTTTTTTTCACAAAGAGCATATGGTTTATTGCATTTTAAATAGGTTGAAAAACAATGGATAATGGCATTTATTGAGACAAGCATGAGCTATTCCCTGAAGGAAAAGCAGGTTAAATTACAGTACCATCACTGACTTGTGTTACTTAGAAAGGTCCCCAAACAATCTGATGCAAGCAGATGATAGTAATGTGATAGGATAACTTGAAATGTGATGGTCTGTGGTTATCTCATGTGATCAGACAAGAAAAACAGATAATTTTCTTTTCTCTTCTTGGCAGTTTGCTTGATTAAAATGACTGGCATTTTGTCTCCTTATCACTTTTAAGATGGACAACCTCTGCAAACTGAAATGCTCAACGAGCTTAAGTAAAGTGAGAAGAAAATGTTCTGAACTTTTCATTCTCCCATGTTGTATCTATGTAACTGCCAAGTTTGCAAATAATGCCAATAAAGGTTTTATTGCAAAAGCCAGAAGGCTATGCAGAAAAGCTATGAATGACATGCAATAAAATTTGAATCCCTGAGAATTCTTTAATTATTCTTTCTAAGGAAGATTGAACTACCTGTACAGCTACTAGTGCTTCTATAACTTTATGGAAAGGCTGGAGTGCAGGCCTTCCTGGTAAGGGAACAGAACTCTTCCTGCACTTAATGAGACCTTCAAACTCTTGCTTTAGGAAGGATAAAACTCACACTCAAGAAGAGACTATGTGCTTGTACTGATCTATCCCAGTACCTGAAGATTTAATGGTTGGTTACCCCAACTAGTGTTAGCAGAAGTAGGCAGAAAAAAGAACTGTACAACTACCCAAGCTTCATACTTATGGAATAAAGTAAATCTTCAGTCATCTGCTAGAGTTTGTAACAAATGCCAGAAGAAAAACTTTCTAAGGATTAGAGACAGGAGAATTTTAGCCACTTACCACTCCTACCATTTCACTGTTAGAATATAATTAAAACTGGAGGGTAGCCTTACTCGTACTTAGCAAGAGACAAGATGTTCTGAATGGTTCCCAAAGTTACTTGTGATGCTTTACCTAGCATAGAACAGCACCAAATTTATGTCCACACACCATAGTCCATATCTTCACTCTTATTTTTCTACTCCAACTTTCAGGTTTGGAAGAATTAATTACAGCCAGTTATTCATTCACGGAGCTGGCCTCTGTCCAGCAGCAAAGATTTGCTGGTATTAACAATGTTGACGGAGGAAAATAATTCAGTAGCAATGGGGCAATTTTGCAGGAGGGACTCTTCAGCTCATTTTTACCTGTGACTCCTAGTGACAAAGCAATCCCAGAACCCAGAGTTTCATCTTTTAAAGATCCTTCCTTTTGTGGTTTGCATGCAGGCCAGTTCTGAGAGCCATGTGGTCACAGATTAACAGTAATACCATGGTTTTCTTTCATTAAAAAATGTAGATTGCAAAAATATTTTATAAGATTCACCAGACTTTTATTATTCATTTTCTCATATTTGAAGCATCGGTTTGCCATGATTCCATCAAATACAGTGCAGTGAGCTAACAAACCTCTTCTACTAACAAAAATCTCAGCATATTGGGACCTAGTTCTGTGCCACTGAAGCATTTTTTTTTCTTTTTAGAAACCTTCTTAGGGTATGAGGAATGTTATTAAATGGTTGGAGATCTCCGCTCAGGAAGGCAGGGAAAGCACAAGTGACCTGATACATGTCCACAGTACTGCTAAAGAAGGGGTCTTGCCTTGTCTGCTGTGGAAATGAATCCCCTAGATGAGTTGGGACCTGCAATGTAAGGTCCAGAAATGGAGAACACCAAAAGGTGTTCAAAATGAGTGTGAACATTCAATACTTTTTTCTATGGCCAACTAAAGCATCTGTGTTTCATCATTTTACACTAAGGAGCAACTGAAACTATATGGGACATTAAAAAAACTATTTTACCTACTAACTGTACTGTTTATATATGGTGTTGCTTCTGTTATAATTATGCTCTGTTATGGTTATGAGGTAGTAGAGGCAAATAAACACAAGAAAAAATAAACTCTTTTTATGCACATATACTTTTAAATGACTGGGAACAATGAAACATTCAGAAAGTGTCATATTGAATGTACAGTTACTTCCAAATATAATGGTCTTTAAAGGAAAAAAATTAAATAAGGTACCAGCAGTTCTTTATGGAAGCAAATATTCATTTTTGATGACATTAGGTGTTAACCATCCCTTGATATAGAAAGCTTAATGGTGCAGAGAAGTTTCCACAAGCCTTTTGCAATAAGCTGTATTGGATCAATAATGTAAATGTGGACACATATATGCGAATACACAGATGTGGAAAGAAATAAGCTTAGGGTTGCCACAACAGAAAGCTAACGACTTATCCAATCCTTAACCAGTGTATTGGAAAAAAAAATTATTTCTTTGTGGTTTATGATGTATACTATTTTCTGTTAGAGATTGCTTCTTTGTGCTGTCCTGGTAGCTGCACAGAAAGCCAGGTGTAAATATCTGAGGAGAGAGACCTTGCTTCTGAGAAAAACTGAGCAATGTTTGTCCAGATAAGTTACCAGAACATGAGGATAGGACATCCATGAAAAGAGGGGATTAAGTGTGTGGGAAACACAGAACCAGCACTTAATGACTGAGTGGAGAGAAGGAAAAGGCTCAGAAGAGCAAGGCATTTGGGCAAGGCATCAGAGAAATGAATGAAAAAGACTCCCTGGGGATGTAGAAAGGTCTTTGTAAAATCTCCTGCAAACCAGAAAGTCTCCAAAAGGCTGCTGACCTGTACAGGATCCTGTAAGAAAGAAAGTAATGATAGAAACACAGGGGGAGAAGAATGACCCTTCCTCACTGGGCCACTTTTGTTCAGGTGCCTTATATACTGGGAAAGAGATTCTGCCATCAGAATGCACACAATTTAAAGCATAGAATAATTATTTATTCATTAATATACTCAGTAGGTAGGTAGGACAACCATGTTACTATCCTAAGCAAAAACATAGTTGCTCTGAACATGTCCCCACAACATCTTGCACTCAGCGCTTCTGACTGCACTATCAAGCCATTTAGTTTCCCTCTGAACCTCTAACCTCCTCTCAGTCCTAGGTCCAATTTGTGATCTTGGACTTTCACTTACTAAACATCGCTAGCTCTCGTAATCCTCCATTAAGTCTTTCATTTTCACATGTCTTTTCCCACTTGTCTCATTAGATACTTGCTGCTTCCCCCCCTATCCCACATTCTACACTGCCTCGAACCAGCTCTCACTGATTAAAGGTTATTTTATTAAACCTTTTTGTGACTACTGGGGTTGACTTCTGTGAGCGTAGGAAGGGAAGACGCAAAAAGATCAGCCATCTGGTAGTACCCTGCTCCTTACAATTCCTTCTGCAGCTGGGGCTGTAGAACTTCCTGAGGAGATCCTAGTCAGGCTCTAAAAAAATAGCCCCTGAGATAAAATATGGGATGTTTCTTGTTTCTGAGTATGCATAGTGTCTTTAAGGCAGACATGATGAGGGCTGCATTTGCTGCAAACGCAGCTGCTGTGTACATTGCTGTTCCAGAAGAATGAAAATCATTAGATATTATCATCTCCTAGGAATGTGTTTGATATGCTTAATGAACTTGAGGGCAGCAATTCTCTTATCCAAACACAGACACCTAGTGCCATCATAGGGGCTCTAGGTTATCTGAGAGATCCGCAGAGGACTAACAGATACAGCCAAGAGAAGACCCATATCCTTGTGGAAAACAAGCCGTTTGTAGAATGCTTGTGCAGATAATATCTATCTATGAATATCAGTATGTTTAGGCAGTTGAGTTGGCTGAAATGCTCCCTAATGATCCCTGACTACTGTTTGCACAATTGAGAAGAGTCTGTTGAAATCATTGGGAATAAATTGTACTCCATGATTTTTTACTTTTATTACAATTTTTATCTACCTAGTGGTTTTCCTCTTGTAATAGTGGTATCCCAAGTCTGTGTGTTCCTCAATTGTGATTCAGGGTTTTCTATGCAATTTAGGTTACCAAGTGATTTTATCTGCTACATTGAGAAATTCCTTATAAATAAAAATCTCTATTTATTTCTTGGCAAATCCTGGATAGGCCAGGTTTCGTGTTGTTTGGTTAGGTTTTGTTGTTGGTTTTTATTAACAAACAGATCTCAAGGGATAAAAAAAAAGAACAATTTAGAGACAGAGAAGTTACAATACAAACTGAACTTTTTAAAGGGTATTGCAATGAAATGTGAGAGGAATAAGTATAGGAGAAGTACAATATGATGTAAAAGGAATTAAATAAACTAACAAGACTTAACAGAATCTTGCAGACAGCATCACTATTAGTATCATAAATTGACTGTTGTGACCCTGATATTGATTGCACAGGACTAGGTCTGTTGACTTCATAAAGTCATACTAGAGCCATAAATAGGAAGGAATTAGGGTCTTAAAACTGTGGTTCTGTCTACATTTCTCCTATAGTTTTAATTATAGCTTAATAATTATAATTATAGCTTAAATAATTCCTGTCTTGTGTCAGTATGATTATTGGTATGATGGAACAGTTCAGGGAATTCATACAGTTGAAAAATATTGCTGCAAGTAGGTGTTATTTTGCAGCTAGTCAAGTTACTGTTTCTTCAATATCACTCAGTGCATGACTGCAAAAACAAATCTTCTTACAAAAGAGTTGTATGAGAAGTGTAAGGAGGAATGAGCAGATACAAGCAGGGGTCCTGAGCAGACCTGGGCAGCTTTGGCATGAAATGTAAAACTATAGCCAGAAACACTTATCAGAAAAGAATAATTTGTCCTTGGCACATATGAATGCATGTATTGTTTTCTTTTCTTCATGGAGGAAAAGAACTGTAAAAGCTTTTGCTGGTTTCCTTTTAGTGTGCTGAAGGTTACAGTGACTCTAATTTGCTAAAAATCTATAAAGTTTTACACCAATGATTTTGATATTTGTTCCTTTTTACCATATTTAATATGGCAATATAAATTTATGTACACTGATGATTGATCAACAGAATAAGCCCCCCTTTGTGAGATACAGGTAAATATGTAGGTACACTAGGAAATTTTGGTTACAAAAAGACGTATTTGAAGAAGGGTTCTTTGCTAGTCCCATGCTCTTTTTTTTTTTTTTTTTTCCAAATTGATTGAACTTTTGCATTTCATTTTACTGCAGTATCTCCCACACTTACTGGATCTTTCCATACTACTCTTCTTCCATTGTATCTCTGCAACTCAGTCACCTGCATCTCTCCTTCATTCCCCTCACAGCTAACTTCCCACACGCTAAGCCTTCTGTGCAGAAATTAGTTTTCTGAGCTAAAAATTGTTGACAAGATTATGAAAGAAGGAAGACTGGTTTTAATAAAAAAAATGGAAAGCAGTATACCTCATCTCAGGGCAGAGCTTGCAGCTGTTACCATATCTGTCATTTGTGAGATCTGGTAAGCAGAAGGTAGAGGTGCAAATGTAAGCAGAGGAAAGCTACTCACTGCCTGGTAAAGGCATTCAAATCTCCTTTTAAAAATACCAACTTTTAAAAACAATTCTTTCTTAAGCTGGAAAGTGAAGTTCTGGCCATGTGAAGTACTCCATGAACTTCCTTATAGCAAGGCCAAATAAAGGACATATTGGTGGATCTTTACCTAATACTCTGGCCTTGTGAATGAGGTTCTTAAGAGAATAGGATCTGCTTTTGCCATTGGAAGCCTCTTAGCTGAATGTCCAACTCACTATCAGTTTTTAGGAGCTATTGTAATGATGTAAATTATTGGAACAATTTTTAAGATAGTCCTCCTGGGAATACTCTCTCCCGGCAATAGTTATGTGCAGGGTTAGCAGTTGTACCAAATTGCAAGGCCAGTCTGAACTATTAACAGTTTTTCAGATTTCTATAGCATTATATGTGATTGGGGAAACTGTAAGATTGTTATTGCGCTGTGTGAATGGATACGCAGGCAGCACAGGGCAACACTAGAGGAGAGATGGTTGCTAGTGATTTCTGCTTGATACTGCCTGAATACTATTCACGTCTTAGTGGTTTAATAATCCTTTCTCCCTGCACTGTCTGTGTTTTTTTGTGTGTATGTTTTGGTTTTGTTTGGTTTATTTTCTTGTTTGTTTGATTGGTTGGTTTTGATTTATCTTTTGAACCCTCATGCAATTTGAGCTCCTTTTTCCTTTTCTGTGACTATTTATTAGATTAAAGGAACCCTGTTTGATACAAGCCTTCCCTCTCACACTCCTTTTTTGCACCTTTCCATTGCAAGGATAATAAACATGTACCTAAAAATACCATTGTATTTTCAGGACTTAACAGAACTATGAAAAGATCACAGTGTGCTGTGGGAGTAGATAATTGAATGACTACTCAGATTCAAGTTGCTTTTCTGATTGTGCTTTATCCGATTCCACACAATTGCCATAGGCTTAGGCACAGGCACTTAGACATCATGGTGTGATTTTGTGCAGCACCTATCTGAGACAAGGAAGATCATCTGCAAGCCGGCATTCACAGAGACTTTCAATCCCTATTAAGGTATTTTACTTGCTCCAGGGACTACCTAGCAGTAGGAGTAAGCAGCAGGAGTAAGATCAGCTTTTGGGCAAAATATCGGGCTACTTTAACTCTTAGGAGTAGTATCCTTTATTCCCATTTCCTCCAAACAGAAAAACTATTTCACCAAGAATGATTCTGTCTTTTCCTTTCCCTACTAATATAAAGGGTGGAGGGGGTGGGTGTTGCCTTTAATATCCTACTCTTGAAAACTTATGAAGGCTTGGGACTTCAGGGTAGCTTAACTTTATACATCCAGCTTGTGTTTAGAGATAGTGATAAATGTGGTTTAAGTCCTTTAGGATCCCATGGAGAGACAGAGCACAAAAATATTTTCTCAGATATATTCAAAAGGATCATCAATGATACGGTTAATTTGCAGAAATCTGGATATAGGAATTCAAAGCACAATTTATTCCAAGTTCTAGCTGTAAAAGAAGGTAAATGGGGTATAGGGAAACATTCAAAGATGTATAGAAAAGTTACCTTTCTATTTATCTATTAATAAAAGTCTAAGGTGAGAGTTATGGAGAAAAATGTGTTCATGAAGTTACACGGAACAATTTTTTTTTAAGCACATAATTCCCATGGGATAAATACTGTGAATATTTGGGTACAGAAAGTCCTAGACATAAGTTGGTTCAACCAAGCAACACATGTATGGATTATTAGCAGCAAGCTAGATGCATCATAGCCTGTATGCACTGCAAAAGCATTTATTGGAAAAAAAGAAAGAAAAAAACAAGAAAAAAAAAAGGAAAAAAAGAAAAACAGACAGAATTTGTAACCTCTGTATTTGTTAGGTGACTTGCTCTACTCACTACTTTTTAAACCAATAATCTTTTTTTGATGCAGAAAAGCAAAATGGTTGCTTTTATTTTGCAGAGTTTTTATTTTGCAGGATTACTTTTCAAAGAAATATCAAAATGGGCTGGATGTGTTTACTGGCATGTCAGTGATGATGAAGTGACAGTACAGATACATATGGCCTATATGTATGAGCAAGAAAAGGCTACTGCAACAAAGCCTCCTGAGGAATTTCTGAAAGCAAGCCATGTTCCACAAAGAGTCAGGAACAAAATCAGGTTAAAGAATACAGGACAACAAGAAAATTAATCTTTGGCATACTACCAATCCTTCAATAATACAGCATACTACCAATCCTTCAATAATACAGCAAATATGAAAAAAATAATATGCAAAAAGCAAGCTTCCAAGTTTAGATTTCTAAATAGTGTCATAAACAAGCAGCACAGAAAAGGGACAAGAATATATCTTTCTGCCAGCTGAAGTATTTTTAGGTATGCTAACAGGGTGCTATGAAGGTTGCCCAAATATACCACACTCTTAGCAATACACATTCTGCTGCTAAACAAGAGAACAGTTGGATATGACTCCTCATGTTGTTAGCAGTCAGCAGCTCTACAAATAGAGGCCAAAAATATACTAAAAACCACAGAGTTTTTGCAAATATTATAAAATAGGAAATAGGGGGCTGTCTGCAATGTGACTACTGGAGTGTTTTCTTGCCCCTGTGCCCAAATTGATATGATACGTGGGATCAAGCTATATTTCTGCAATTCTCTTTTGAGTATTGGAATAGCTAGTATATGTCAAATTTTAATTTTTTTAAATCCTATGCTTCTGTGAAAAATTTTCTTTTGGTAGCCTGTTGCATTCCGTTATTTTTTCAAATGACAAAGATTTTGATTTAAGTTACAAGCCTTTAAACAAAGGCCGTTTATACTGGACTCAGTTCCATTCTGCTACTTTTCCCAGTTTCTACTCTGAGGCTGCAAAACATATCAAAACAAAGTTTGTCATGCACCATCTGCTGAAATGACAGTTCCTCTGTCAAAATAACCATAGGATGTCAATTAGGGAACTTAATCTAAAGTGCTTATCCTTATAGAGTGATAAAGGGTGTGTATGAAGTCTGTTTAGATCAGCAAACGCTCTGTTCTTAAACTTCTAACACAGACAAGATTACAAACAATGGGTAGAAAGACATAAGCTTGTCACGTGTCAGTTTTCAGTTTGACTGCTTACTGCCATGCATACAGAAAGGGCTGCCCGTGCTTGTAAAGAGGAGTTATCATATTTGCCTTCTGCCTTGCATACGTCTCACCTGTGCAGAGGGAATTCATCCACACTGCAACCCAAAAACACAAAGCTTGAGAGCCAAGTTCACTATAGCTCAAACAGGGAAACAGGAGCTGCTTCTGTTAGGCAATTGGAGCACAGTCCTGGTGCGTGCCAGGTACGTCTGTACAAGGCATTCCTGTGGTTGTGATTTTCGCTGCCTTGACACAGATATGGAGGACACCACAACAACTGATGAAATGTCTGTGAGAGCAGCTGAGGCAAGAAGGAATGACACTGGTGATCAAACCTGTGATTCCAGTGTTGCAAACCAACTTTTTAAATGATTCTTGGTGTCAAAATAAATCCTGTGTACACACACAACACTATGGGAGGGCAGAGAGGGCACTTTCCAGAGAAGCTGACCTAGTAGACAGAGTTGGGTGGCTTTCAAAATCATTGCAGACAGAAATGTGACTGAAATGGTAATATTTTTTTCCTTCCTTTCTCATAGGCTATGTATGCAAGACTGCTCATGTGTAGTTGTTTCTAATAAACATTACAGAGATTATAAATGATGTAAGATTATTGCGTACTTTTCTCTTGCCTTGCCTTCCCTTCCCTTTTTCCCTATAGATCATCATCCTTCTAACCACAGTACTCACAGGCTGGAATCAGAATTTCTTCTGATATCAGTAGCAATTTTCTTCCTATGCCTCCCTCTTTTGTAGGCTATTCTTTAATTTTTGTGCTCTCAATCCATGGTGATAAAGGAGGTTTGGATTTTTGAGGAAGGCCACTGTTTCTTAATTTCTGAAAAGTTCAGAATATTTTGCTGAGCTTCAGAGAAAATACATGATGATTGGTATTTTTCAGTGGGACCCAGCAGATGACTCAGGTTGTAGCCCATCTGCAGGACAGAGGCATCCCTGGCATTTGTTTTTCTGGATGAAATTGGAGCAGGTGTTTGGAGAGCACATAGTACTCTAAGAGCCAAATCTCTTTCCTTGTGAATGGCTTGGCAATGAGCTGAAAGTTGCAGGTGTAACAGGAGGGGGCAATGCTGACCTGAAGACACACCTCTCACTACGCCTGCACAATCCAGCACACTCAAGTACTGTCTCTCCTCTCATGCAGGAGATGGGACTCCAAAATTGAGACTCATCCCTCCCTCCTGTTGAGGTTGGACCAGTTTGTAAAACTGGTGAGATGCTTGACTGCAGTTGGATAGGCTTACTGCACTGAACAAAATCACATCTCATGGATAAAACTGCATCTTAGGTGACTCAGAGACACTACAAATGCTGGAAGTAAGTGGCCATAATTTAGTGCATAATCCTGGTCAGCACACAGAACATAGTAGTCCAATAAATTTGACATAGTAGACAGTACATAGTTACTCTGTCAGTATATGTATATACATATAAAGATAGCTAAGGAAGCACAAGACTTTTGCTGCAAACCATGGACCAATAATCGCGTCTTCCAGATAAGGCCTGTAGCTTCCTTGAGAAACAATGAACTGTTTTTAGAAGTCTGTCCACTAAACATAGGACGTATACAGTTCATATCCTAACATTTGCAGGAAGAATTGTATATATTTAATATATTTTCTATGATAAAAGACCTCCAAGCTCATACATTTTGCAAGTAAAGATGTCAATGTTTTCATATAATGCAAAAATTTTGATCATTTGAAGTAGCATGAAGCCATATTTGACTGAAATTATGGTAGGGTATAGCAGAATGTTTTCTAAGAGCTCAGAAAGGCACTTAAGGAGCAGATCTCACCTGTGTTCTCAGAAACTTTGTTCATTGCAAATGTAGGTAAGATGTGAGACGCAACTAGTCAGGTGAGTTCTAAACAGCTTAGCATGTCTAAAGAAGGTGCAATGACCCAGATTTGTGACCCAGAAAAGAAAATGAGCATGTCCTAAATCATCTTCTCCTTTGCAGTTAACAATTTCAAGATCTTCAGAGACTCTTTGGCTTTCACATTGCACATCTTCACACTGCATCCGGTCAAGGAATAACAGCTAAACATGAAGGAATGGACATCATTACCCAACACTGTTCATATGCTATTTTTCCTACGTATTTAAAAATGTTAAGTTGCCCCCAGTGTCCATAATCAATGTACATGTTATGAAACTCACAAATATGTCCATACCAAGTAGTTCAAACAAAGAAAATTGTGATTGACTTACCAAAAAAAAAAGTCTACATTCCTATATTGGTTGCCTATTGGAATGTTGCCCATTGATTAGGCACATTGGGCTCATGAATGTGGTTAAATGACATCCATCTATGTAGGTATGGGTCATTTGTTTGGGGTTTTTTTTGTGGTTTTGTTTGTTGGTTTTTTTTATAATGAAGGAAAATATATTATAGTTTGTTTTCAAAACAAACTGAACTTTGCAGAGTTAGATCAATACAATAGATTTTACATGTTTTTTAATCTAATTGTATTTTAGTAATCTAATAGTATCTTAAATTAAGCTTGAGAATTGGATCCTTATATGGATATAAGTTAAAAAGTATTCAATAAAACCCATTTGAAACAAGTATGCGTTTCTCAAATGTTGTTGTAAGTAGATTTTTTAACAGAGTAAATATGTATCTTCTGTACTAACATGATTGCTGTATTTTTGCTTTCCAACACTGCTTCATTGCCTAGTCTCTCATTTAGAAGAGCAATATAAGATGATTTTAGTTTGGTGGTTTTTTTTCTTTTCTTTGCAGATTAGGAATATAAATGTGATTTTTTTTTCCTTTCCAGATTAAGAACATAAACAGGACCCATTATAGCTAGCAGTGATAAGACAAGGGGAAAAAGAGATGGATGCTGCATTTTATTTTTTTTTGAAAACTCCAATTTGTATCTTGTGCTGATAGTACGCCTTATGACATTTCCTTGGCCATCTGCACACTATAATTATCTTTCCCTCCTACAGCATTTTCCTCCTGATTTTTTCTCTCCTTTCTTCTCCTCTCTCCATACCCACACCCATAATATAGAAAATCTCTTTTAGAGTTAGCATTTCAGGTTCTTCATTTGTCATTTTATATAATAAGATTAGATTTCATAGTCTGCACGGTGTAGGCCTAGAGGAATATGGTGATAAAGAGTGGTTCTACTAGAGGGTACCTGTTTTTGCTCTATTCTTTTCTCTCTGATTGTAACAAGCAAACAAATTATTTGCAGTGACAGTATAAAATATATATTTAGTCCTGTAAAAAAAAAAAAAAAGAAGACATGTATTTACTTTGGAAAACACAAATACACTTTAAGATATATATATTTTCTAAATAAGCATCAAAGTACTTAAGTTTGTCATAAAATTTTAAGTATTCTTAAAATATCCTTAAGATAAAAAACAATAATAATAATAAAAAATACCCTAGAGGTCTTTAAGGATTTTGTACATATCTGCTTGCAGGAGATTCTAAGGAATAGTGTAGTAAATTCAAATCCGTATTGGTCATATAGTCCTGGTAAAGGTAATAGGATTGCAATAGGTAAAGAGGAACAGAAATTATCAAAATGCAATGTTGCTGAACCTTTTAAACATGATGACAAATGGACACTAAGAACGGCTAAGAACATTTCCTTTGTGTCTTTTGGAGCAGATTGTCTGGAAGTGATGCATACCATTGAAGTCATCAAAACATCAACTGTTCATCTTACATGTCTTCATGCTGCTACACTGAGTAGTAGAGCAAAAATAATAAAAAGTTAATATATCATATTATAAATGTTAACTTTTCAGTTTGCATGTAATAAAACAAATTTATTTATCCTGTTTTTCTAGAGACTCACAGGTAATAAAAGTATTCTGTGTGTCTGTCTGAGTGACCATCTGCTCCAAATACTTTTTGAATCTGTTTTCTAATTGGAAAAAATTTGAGAGAAAAATGTATCTTAAGCATCACAATTTCATCTAATTTATACAAAAATGCTTGAGTGGTCTTTCAAAGGTAAGCCCTGAACCGATACCCTCATGAAAGCAAGGGCATGTTACTTGCAATGACTTCAGAACACCGATATCAGACTTCTCTCTAATTATGCAATATGTCTTCCAATGTATGTCTTCTTCCCTGTAACCAATGAATCTCTTACACTATCTGCTAATTACAATAAAATTCCTTTAGTGCTCTGTAGTATCAGATATTGACACCACTTCAAAGCATGAAAACCTGACAGTATATAGAGTTGCAACTTCAGATTATCTAAATAAATTTAATTTTAATGTTATAAATCTACTGAATATATGAGATTTTGTGTACCTAAGATTTTAATTGTTTGGTCTTTTGTATTAAAAAGGAACATTTTCATTTATGAATGAAGTGAAATCTTTCAATTACGAAGTGAAGCCAAATCTGTAAAGCAAATTCAGTATAAAAAATCTGTCTGACAAGGAGTCATATCTGAGTTCAGAGACACTCAGAATGTTGACTTCAGATGATTGGCAGGAAATAATGGGAATACTAGTTTCTATTAGTTTATAAATAATTGAAAATCTGTCCCATAATTCTTGACACTGCCTTTTTAGGATAGTAAATAGGGAAATCTGAAAAATACCAGAATGAAAATTGATCATAGTATAGCCCATGTTACATGAAATTTTCTGAACATGCATGATATATGTTTGATGTTCTGTGAGCAGCTGCTATTACATACTCTTAGATAGTAGCCCATTTTATCTATTCTTTGTGAATGGGTTGCAGATATTATTTAGAAATTTAATTACATTCAGTATTATAAAGGTTTTTTCTTCGTTAAAGGGCAGTTTAAAACTTAAAAATCTCTTTTGAAATTTCTTATTTGACTAATGTCACAATTGCACTCATTGTTTAGACGCTGGTGCTATGGAAAATGCAAACAAACAGAGTATGCAAAGCTCAAAATACAGTTCTTTAAAAACATAGTAACACAGGGTTCAATCATCCTGGTCAGAGACAAGGACATAGTTGGAGCAAATGTTCAAGCAAAGATACTTAGTGTGATGCAGGGCAGCTAAGTCAAACAGTCAGTGAAGAGGTTTAGTGCAAGATGAGATCTACAAGCCCAGCTTCTCTGGAGTGGGTACAAAGAAAACTTGTCAGTTTAATGCAATGACACTCAGGAATGGTTTCCTACAGATAAAGTGTGGAAATCAAGAAATGACTGGTAAAAAAGTCTGTAGAATAGTACAGACTGGCATGAAATCTGCCTGTTGTACTGGATCTGGTTGGGACAGAGCTAACTTTCTTCATAGAAGCCCATATAATGACATGTTTTGGGTTTATGACCTAAATAATGTTGATAAAACACAAGTGTTGTAGATGGCCTTGCACAGCATTAAGAGCTGTTTCCCACACTGCCCCTCAGTAAGAAAGTGAGCAGGCTGGAGGTCTGCAAGAAGTTGTGAGTGGACACAGCCAGGAGAGGTGACTCCAGCTAACCAAAGGGATATTCCATACCATATGATGTTATGCTCAACAATAAAACTTGGGTGGGAGTTTCTCCAAAGTAGCACAGGCTGTTTGGGCATAGGTCTGCTGGTGATGAGTGACTGCTTTTGCATCTCCTTCCTTTTTTGGTTTTGTTTTTTTTTTTTTCCTTCTCCTGTTAAACTGTCTTTATCTTTTTTTTTTTTTTTCATTCTCACTTTTGATTTTCCAATTGAAAGACCTATGGTTTCGAGTAGGGATAAGGTGTCTCTGAGAGATGAATTCAGATTTCCTCTGAACTGAATAACTGTCTTAACTCCTAAGCACTGGAGTGAAAGTGAGCCACCACATCCAATGATTCCAAATTTAGGGCACTGGCTAGGATGCTGGCAGAGGATGTCTAGGCTTCTGCCATCGCACTACATTCAGTACTTGGAATTAGTTGACTTAAAACTAACGCATGCAGCAGTTATACTTCTCGGAACAGTGTAACTAAGTTATTAGATACACACAACATTTTCCTGCTCAGTGTTTGGTCTGAAATCAGGAATTAAATCAGATCAGTAAAGTTCATCAAATACGCAAATGTCTGCAGGACAAGGATCTTTGTGAATAATATATGTAATTTAATCTCCTGTAAATACCCTGTTCATACACTGTCAGGGGCTCTCCAGGTGAATCAGGGGACCTGAGCCTGGCGACCAAGGCCTATCCCATTCCTCTAGCCAGGAACAGGGCAGACATTTTTCTATTTTAACAAAAACAAAGTGAGAGTATTGGGAGAGGGAGGTATTTAAGGAAAGTTTTATGAAGCATGTTGGTATGGACTAGACCTCAGCTCAGGATTTTTACCATATGTTAACACAAAAATTGTATTTCTAGAAACAAATAATCACAGAGATAGGCAGAGGTGAATAGATGAGCAACAAAAAGCTTCCATATCACTTACCAATGATTAACAACTGACCTCTGAAATCCCAGGAATATAAAAATTTTCAATTTATTGCTAACATGGATGACATCCCATAGGTTTCATATCTTGGAACGGTGGTGATTATAAAGTGAAGTTATCCTAGAAACACCAGTAAACATCCTTTGGGGTTTAAAATTGTCCTGGTATGGGGTGGAGCAGAGCCAACTTTCTGTTCAGTAAGAGAGGCTCTTGCTTATACTTGTTGCTGTGGCAACCAGGGTCAGCTGACTTTTTTTTTTTTTACCCTGTGTAGGAGCGGCACCTGTGGGGAGGAGTGGACAGGTTAAGTGACCCAAAACTGACCAATAGGATATTCTATCCTATCTGCCTTGCTGAAGGATCAAAGGGTCAGCTCTCTTCTTCAATGGCTTGGGTTCTTCAGTGGCTCTCTTTCTTCAATGTCTGATGTCCAAAGAGGACTCTGTCTATCTTTGATCCTGATCTATGCGTTCCTGAATCTACACTTGGAATCCAGTTCACATCTATTGCTGAATCCGGTCTGGAACTTCCCCAGTGTCTACAGGTGGCATCTTTCCTGGGAACTTGATGAGGTTTTATGTATGTATTTCCTTTTTTTTTTATTAATATTTCATTAAATTACTTTAGTTTTTCATAAACCCTTAAATATCATTATCTCTCTTCTTCCTCTCCTTGGAGTGAGAGGTGGGAGAGAGTATCTCTTGTCTTATCATTGACCAACCTGGCCCAAACTGCAACAAAAATATACACCAATCTTTTTTCCCCTGAAGTAATAGTGTCTTCTTAGTTATTTGATAGAATTATTAGTATGAAGTAATATTTATCTTAGCCAATACATTAATCTCTCTAAACCAATTAATCTATTTTACAAGAAAGCAAATAATTAGGTCAAGAACACAGTTTATTCTTGAAATTAAAACCTGACACTATAAAGAAATGAGCAAGTGTTATTAAAAACTTTCAGCTGTGAGCTAATCAGTGCTTAGCTGGCTGTAGAGCAGCAGTGCAATCCGCATTGCAATCTGTTACTGAACATGATGTTATTAAAAATAGTCAGTTAAACACAAAATGCTACAGAGAACTGCAATTATGAAAGCTAAATCTATGAAAGTTAAATGCTATTCTAAAGAGTAATCTTTTAAAATTACATAATTCTAAGGGGCTGCATATATCTGCAATCTACAAAAGGCTGCAAAGTAAACATTCAAATAAATGGTTAAGTGAGCAGTTACATCCATGTGAACAGTTTTTCCCTTTGGATTTGTGTTTCAAGGACGAACTGTGTGGATTTTTTGACATATAATCAGGGTTCGACCCCTGAAGCAGACTTTTCCGTGGTGTGAGACTTTCCTTTTTCCTTTGTTCACACAAACCTAATACAAAACTAATGCTTTTCTTCCTCTTATCTTTCTGTGCTTTAGTTGTAATTAACATTTAAACAATATTAGAGGGAGCTAGAAGATAATAAAAAAAAAAAGCATAAATGAAAACAACATATGAACTTAAACCTTTTCTTCTTTTGGTCTTTGTATCTGTGTCAACACATAAAACATGGTTCTGTTTATTTGAAAGTGAAATATATTGAATGACATTCTTACAAGAAAACCCAATAAACTTAAACCAGCAGAATTTGGTTTATTCTCTAACTTACAATAGATATTTTGTCAAATAATTTATTATTTTTGTAATTCAGCACACTCAGAGGGCACAGTGATTTGAAAAAATTTATTCATAGGTGCTATAGAGAACATTGATAACACATTATCTTTGCTTATTGGCACTGTTATTTATTGCTGTAAAGGAATAGATATGGAGCAAAGTCATAAGATCCATAATCTATACTTTTTTCTGAATAAGATTTCAATGTGGAACATATAGAGATGTAGTCAAGTTAGTTTTAAACTAGCTGGCCTAGAGCAGTATGGACATGGCATCACAGAATTTGGTATGGACAAGTTGCTTGAGCACTGCTGAAGACTATAAGGATAATTTTTTAGCTTGTGTTAGGCTTCTTTACTATCGTGACCTATACTAGTTTATTGAAAGGTCCTTTTCATTTTGACAACAAAAGGTATAATCATACTTTGACTGAAGGGTAGATTTACCCCTGACAATAGTGTCTGTCGTACTATTTACAGCTGCAGTGAATAAGCTGTACACAACACAGTGGACAGTATTTGGACCTAGACCAAACAAGATGGATTGCTTCCTCCCTTTATTTTTTTTTTCTCCTCACCTTTAGAATGGCTCAATATGCAGTGAAGTTACAATGGGAACTTCTGCAGTTTGGTTATGTGGTGACCTGTAGGAAAATGACTGGATCAGCTCACCTACTGATGAAATGCTGTGCAATATTTATATATGTGTCAGAACATCAACAGTACCTCTGTCAAGACTGACCACAAATTTAGTCCATGTTCTGCTTTACCATAATAACAGAATAGAATAGAAAACTTGTAAAAATAGTGGGAGTCTCTAACTTTGTTTAACAGGCATTATTCTGTCAGAGCTGCTGGAACCCAGATGACCCAGTAAAAATATGTATCTAGACTTTACTCAGTAAACATGGGTAGTTGAACAGCAACATTTCTTTGTGACTTTTTATATAAAGTATTAGATACCAAAACAGCCCACGTGCTTTCCAAAGAGCCATAGGAGCTTTTGTAATTTTTGGAAATGTTTCTATGCGGCATAAACCTATGCAGTGGTGAATTAATATGACACAACTGGTGCTTTTGATGGATTTCAAAAGCATGCTTGGGATTTCCAACTACTTTTAGCAGAAACACATAGGTCTGGCTAATGTTCATTGAGAGTGGGCAGCAAAGATTGGCAAATTTAAGTTGGACCTGATGACCACATGCTGATGGGATGAGTCTCTACAGACCCAATATATTATTGGCAGGCAGAGGAAAGGGATGTGAAATTTTAAGTGGCTTTACCTGTGAGAACTTGCTGGGATACCATCGGTTTTGTCATTACTATATTTTATCGCCTACTGTAATTTAGAGCTTTCAAAAATGTATGCAGGAAATGGTTCCTTATTTTTCAGTATTCAAGCTTGTATAGAAACATATATTAGATGTACAATTTTTTTATTATGCAAATTGGCCACTTAATAAAGGCCTATGTGAAATACATCAATTTAGCATGAGAAATACCTACTGGGCAAAAATACAGGTATGTGTATATCCTGGTTGTTCTCCATTTCACATGCCACTTTGAGTCATTGCTCAGGCTTGCTATACAGAAAAAGCACTGAACTATCTTAGGGAATAAAAATAAGAAATACTGTTTTCTAGCTTTCATTTTCAGTCAGTTCAATTAAGCAATCTTTAGTAAAAATAAACTCTCACAAGACTAGTGATAATAGGTAATGCTAGACTGCTGCTGGAATTCAAGTTTTACAACTTTTAGCAACACGCAAAATGTGTAGCTATATTACACATTTCCTATGTTCTGTCAGGTCACTTCTCATTCTTTTCAATCTTATTAGTGTGCTGAACACCTTAAACTCTATGAATAATATAGCAGTCCTATTTGGTGATGGCAACTAGGATCTTACTGCCATAAATTCTAATAATATGCTTTCAAATAAAAATAATGAAGTGGCACTACCTGAACTGTACCTGAAACAGAGCAAAGATATTATACAGGAGTTATGCTATATTAAGTTTCTCAATCATAAAATAAAGTGATTGAACAGCAACAGAAACACAAGCAGTATTTGGTATCTTGTTTCTGTCTGTTAAAGACAAAGAAATAAATTCATCCATAGAGAGAAGTCAGCCTGGGATACGACTTCCACCTTGTTTTCTCAGAAAAGCTTTCTTTCTTGTAGCTGCAAATTTGTGTGTGTGACTTCTATCCAAAGAACATCATTCAGGAAAATCTGAAATAAAGTAATGTATATATTTTTGAATCATTTGCTTGCCCCAAAATGTACATAAGTCTATTGCAAAGTATGTCTTGTCATAACTGTCTGTCTTTCTATTTTAAGTTATACAGTAAGTAACAGAAAAGGTTGGCCTCTTTCTAAATTTTTCTGGTCAGCATGTTGTCATCTTTTTTCATATTGGATTCCCCCAACCACTTCCTTTAATGTTATCACTAAAGAAGGATAGGAGAAGATAGAGGAAGTCTGCATCCTCTTATATAGAAGGAAAAATTTTGCAGGCAATCAGCAGATTCTTCTGAAATACTTGATGCTTACATCTGGTGCTGAACTATCCTCAGAGCATAATAATTTCAGTCTTTGAGGCACTTAAATATGGAAGGATTGCAGTGTAGTCTCCAGCTGATTATTTTAATCCCTTGGGTCACAAGAAAACCAGCTGCTTTGCTTCAGATATTAACAGGATGAAGGAAGAAACTGAATGTGCAAATCCCAGACTAATCCCCTGACACCAAAATGTTCCGTCTTCACATGTAAGACCATAGCATAAGCACATTGCATGAATGGACCAAAAAGGACTGAAATACTCTTCGAGGGTACTGTAAGCTAAAATCTGTTAGTGGGTTGATATGCAGAGGCCCTCTCCCAGAAATATAGCTTATGAACTGCACAGGAATTTGGTGCAACTCAGAAGCTGTGTAATGGCAAAAATTAAAGCAACCAAGCAATAAAATATAACTTTAAAAATTGAGACATGGGGGATACAAAGCCAAAATGGAGCTTTTACTGAATTAGCACCTGTCTTTTTCTCTGCTATCTATACAGAGAACCCAGAAATTTTTGCTATTCATATCACTTATTTCCAAGTTAGGCTCATACAGTGATACACCTACAAATTGCTATAGAAAGAAAAGACATTTTGATAATACTTTTAACACAGCTGCCTAAATCTGTTAAAACAGCTTCAGAATTTATGAAGCTGCAGAATTCAAGACCTCTATGTGAGTCTTACTACTTTATTTGAACTGTGTCAGATAAAACAGACACAGACAGACAAATATTTCATATTTTTATTAATCATTAAGTAATTAACAATATTTTTTATATAAAGTTGACTGCTTGATTTGACAAAATTAAAATTCAGATTGGAAAGATCACTCAATTTCAGCAAGGCTAAAAATTTTGACAATTAGTTTTCTGGAATATATCGCCTTTCATGTGCACAGACCTTCTGAAGGTTTAAACTACATTCACCTCTGCCAGTCTTTAGAAAAAAAATTACACAATATCTTTAGATAGCTGTGATTACCATAAATATCTCTTACTCTATTCTTTCTAATTGTCAACAATTGACATCGTAACCAATTCCTATGTCAATGAGAATTACATTCTAATTGACCCTCAGGTATATACAGATTTACATTGTTGATTAACTTTCAGTTGTTCAGTTACTCAGAATAGAATCATAAAACCATAGAATCATAGAATGGTTTGGGTTGGAAAGGACCTTAAAGTTCCAACCCACTAGACTCCCACTAGACCAGGTTGCTCAAAGCCCCATCCAGTCTGGCCTTGAACACTTCCAGGGATGGGGCATCCACGACTTCCCTGGGCAACCTGTTCCAGTGCCTCACCACCCTCACTGTAAAGAATTTCTTTCCAGTATCTAATTTAATCTCCCCTCTTCCAATTTAAAACAGTTTCCCTTTGTCCTTTCACTACAATTCCTGACAGAGTCCCTCTCAGGCTCTCCTATAGGCTCCCTTAAGATATTGAAAGGCTGCTATAAGGTCCTTCCCTTAAGATATTGAAAGGCTGCTATAAGGTCTTCCCCAGCCTTCTCTTCTCCAGGCTGAACAACCCCAGCTCTCTCAGCCTCTCAGAGGTGCTCCATCCCTCTGATGATCTTCATGGCCCTCCGCTGGACCTGTTCCAACAGATCCATGTCCTTTCTGTGTTGAGGACTCCAAAGCTGGACACAGTACTCCAGGTGGGGTCTCACAAGCGCAGAGTAGAGGGGCAGAATCACCTCCTGAGACCTGCTGGCCACACTTCTCTTGATGCAGCCCAGGACACGGTTGGTTTTCTGGGCTGCTAGTGCACACTGCTGTCTCATGTTAAGCTTCTCAACCCCCAAGTTTCTAGCCATTCTCTGCCCAACCTGTATTTGTGCCTGGGATTGCCATGTCCCAGGTACAGGACCCTGCACTTGGCTTGGTTGAACTTCATGCAATTTGCACAAGCCCAACTCTTAAGCTTGTCCAGGTCCTTCTGAATGGCAGCCAGCCTTTCCCTCCAGTGTGTTGACTGCACCACCGCGTTTGGTGTCATCAGCAAACTTGCTTTCAGCTTTTATGTCAAGTTCAGAACCAAACCATTGTGAAGAGATTGTTTGTTTACCATAGCATTCCAGTCTAGCAGAAGACTCCTAATGTTTTGGAAACTCAAACCAGTAAAAGCAATACAGAAAATCTGGACATCATTCTGCCACTTGTTTCTTAAAAATACCCGCTACTTCTCTCAAAATCAGTGAGTGAAATACAGTCATATCATTTCAGTTGTCTTCTCTGAATATTTATCCAGATTTGGCTTGCTACTATGCCAGAAATTAGTGAACAGTCTAAGAAACTGTTCTTATTTATGTGAGGCATATGGCAGTAGTTCCAAATGCCGGAAGACTTCTAACTGCTATCATGACTATAATCACCCCTGAGCCAAAAAAATATTTAAGAACTGTTTGAGAGAAGTGCTCATTTAGTTCAGTGGAAAGAAGAAGGGAGTGAGAAAGTTACAGAAAATTTGAACTGTTGAATTTCTTGTCAGTACATTAACACAACTTCGATTGAAATAGTGAACTGTTTCCAATCAGGTATGCAAGGCACTAATACAATGATATAAACTAAACTAGAGAAACCAATTGCTATTCACTCCCAGATGGGAAAAGACCAAATATTGGTTTTATTACTCAGAAAAAGGCTTTGTAGCTGATGAATGTTCCAATTCTAGTTTCAAAGCTGTTACTGACTGAAATGTTGCTATCTGTAGCAAGATCTTGGGTTTGTTTGCTACCATATTTTCACCTCTATAACAATTTTCATTAGGTTTTCCTCAGTTTTGCTCTGCATTTAATGAGCTGCGGTGGATATTAGAGTGCCTTACACTAGAGTACATAGAAGTTTACCCTCTCTTTCTCTAGGAAGAGATTCATAGCACATAATTTACAGCAAGTGTCATCTACAAAAGAGAGACACAGATTTGCCTTTATTCATTCCTAATCTTTAAAGGTGTACAGCTTCATTGTTAATAAAGGAAAAAGTAGGAGGAAGGCCCTTTCCCTTTCCATGTAACCCAACTGTTTGAATTCAGTGGGGTAACTTTTAGTCCTTTTCCAGGATGGCAGTTGAGTCTCACTTTTACAGGCAACCGAAATAACGTCTGAGCAGAATTAAGGAAAAAATTAGTGTTAGCTATTTACAGCTGTGATAGGTCAAAAGATACATGGGGCGT
The DNA here is from genome assembly GCA_004320125.1 of Scolopax mira. NCBI lineage: Eukaryota > Metazoa > Chordata > Aves > Charadriiformes > Scolopacidae > Scolopax > Scolopax mira. The sequence goes on from BJBW01016102.1 coordinate 30,584, forward strand.
AATAAAGGAGGTATTGAAACATAAAGCTTAGTTTCAAATTTATATATCACTTTTAGTAATAGTCCTGAACAAATCCAGATGCATCCTAAAAATAATATTATTATTAATAATAAGCCTCTAGATGATTAGGCAATAGACAGAAAATCAACTTGCTGCAGAGCAGGAATAGCTGAATACAGTGATGGGTTTGCAGATCTGTGCAAAAGGCATTGTCAGATACCTTTTCTGAGTTACATTTGTTTGTGGATAATTCTGTAGCTAAGTTTAATTTAGAATGATATAGTTACATTTTGTATTTTTTATTCCTACTTGCTGACAGCTGGTCTGAATCCTCCTTCCATAGCCAGTATTCCAGGCCCTTGTTCTGTTTTTTGTTATTTTAATCTTTGAATCTCCAAATGACAGGTCACCATGTCTGTTATAAGCAAACTTGTGTCCAAATTCCCTCACATTCTACTACTTCCAAAAGTAAAAAATATATAAACAACAAAATAATTTAAAAAAAAAGCAAAAAAGAAAACTGGCAACTTCTTCACATTCTGTAGCCATCTGACCCCTATTTATTGTTACTGCCCACTACATGTATTTTGTCATGGTCGCTTCAGCCTATTTCTCAGTGTTATTGGGAAACCTACAGTCCATCTTATTGCTTCCAGATAACATGGGATTTTGGAAGCAAGAAGAAATTTGTACACAACTTTTTGGTAAAGGATTTGTAATGCTAATTTTCAGGTGAAATGGGAAGGGGTGGGCTTCTCCTGGGAGTCAAGCCCATGATGCATACTGGTTTCTTCTACTTACAAAGGCAGCTTCCCTTCCGTTCAGTGGGAAAGCATGAGAGTTATGTAAGTTGCTGCACCTTGACAATAGCTCTGCCTAGAACTATTTTGCCTTGCACTTTACATGATCTCCTAGCCTACATGTTGCATGTTTCTTTCAATTGAAAAATGTTCTTTTCTTAATGTTTCTGAAGTGATGGGATATGGTGAACCGTAATTTTATGTCAGAAGTTCTGTTGACAGAGAGGAAGCAACTGAAACCTATTTGCTTAAACCATAGAAGGAGAAACTATTAGTAGGCCCTAGGCTGGGAAATGGTCACATTGCAACACTTCTGCAAAAAGCAGAGGCCGATTCTCTGAAGTATATACCTTTTACAGGAACACTTTTGCAAATTACAGCTGTATAATTTTTGGCAGTTTTTCATAAAACAGAATTGTCTTGCACTGTGAGATGGCTCAACAGCTTTAGGAATCCAAGTATTAAGGCTTAGTGCTGGTACATCCCTGGGTGCTATCATAATCATTCTTTTCATCTCACAAAGAATAAGCACTGAGTCATGCATCCTTATCACAGGAAGTGGAGCAAGGTACTCTAGAAACCAAGGGTGTCATACACAACCAGACGAAAGTGAACTGCCCATTATAGTCCATGGCTAAGATTAGTTCTCTCTCTATTGCTGCTTTTTGCACAAAGTATGAGCCCTTTCCCATCAGTAATTGCTCTGTTCACACATCCAGGTCATATGCTGTGTCTTCCACTAATCCATTATCATCCACTAAAGGTTCTGAGTATTTACAAGTCCCTAACTCAGTCTCAAATATTCTCAGTATGTCAGCACATGTACAGGCCTCAAGGATATGAAATTCTGTTTCCAGTGTGGGGAAATTTAAGCTTCATTATTATACGCTTATGGTACAAGACAGTGTAAATACTCTGTGGTTGGGCTGAATCTCTGCCTTTACAACATGTACTTTCATTTGTAGCGGTGATAGTATTATGCAGGGAAATGCAATAGTGGATCTGCTTTTCAGAGCAAAGGTTTAGCTTCAGAAACCGAAAGCTGATAACCTGAGGAAGTTCCTGGGCCACTTCCTGGGAAGTGCTGGGCCATTTATGTGAGCTCTCGACATAATCAATGCCTCAGGTACTGAAATAAAGTCAACAAATATTGCACAGATATGTTTACATACCATTGAACAGTTCAGATTTCTTCTGTCTGGTTATGTACCAGTACATACAACCTTAGTGAATCTAGAGAAAGAGGAAGAGCAAGCAAAAATTTCTTGCCCTTTTCTTTTTAGCCTCCAAATACACCTTATATTTGATACATTTTTCTGGAAAAGACTAGAGCAGTCCTCTAAGCTTTCTGAGCTTGATACAAAAACAGTTCTTGAATACTTGCAGAATGGTCATATTCTTTTACTTTTTTTAAAAAGCACTGTGATTTCATAGAAAGTTTATGGCAGATAGTAAAGCTGATTATATACTACTCAGATGAATACAGTTCTGCTACATAAAATTCATATTTCATACACTTATAACATAGGGACTATGAATTCATAATGATTCCTGCTATTTCTGAACACTACAGTAGTTGCAGAAAGAACTTTTAAATGATCTGCTACTTTAATGCAGACCTTTGCCTTTCTAGTGCAGTAAAACTGAAGTAATACAACCCCTTATCTTTAAACTGGAATGCTTTTGTTGAAATGTTTATAGATAGCACAATTGAAAAAGATCAACACCTGCAAACACCATTTATTCAAGCCTTAGTAATTCCTGATTCTTACATCTGCCTACTGTTTGAATAACAATGACTCAAATCCATCTCAGATTTAAGTGAAGAATTTTGATTTTCAATAATTATTTAATAAGGAATTTATCACTGGATTGAAGCATTTCATTGTTAAGTTTTCTCTGATTCTTCACAAATATCTTCAGCAGTAATATTATAAATTTGAACTTTAATAAATTAGGTTTTTTTGTTTAAGAATTGTAAATTACTAACTTGGTTTGTCTTAAAATCAAAATATATTCCTTAAAAGAAAATATGTTGCTGGTCACTCCTTCTTTAACTCTGATATTTCAATACAATCTTCCCTTTGCTTTATTAAAATAAATGGAAACCTAGACATATGTTACAGAAGACACAAGGTGACTTTTTACAGCATGTAAAAAAGCTTAATTTAATAGATCTGTTCTGTTCATTTACACATCTCCAAGCTCCCAAGCTAATAAGTAAAAATTGTGTCCCATGTAAAAACAGTATTTAGTATTAATTGTTGTTATATGGTAGTATCTGCTTGAAAATCCATCTTTCAAAAGAAGGGAAAATTTACATAATAATGATGAGGAGAGTTACTTATGGTTGAAATTATTGCTGTATGCAAAGGAATATTTCTACAAATGTTGATCTCTTGAGTGTAAATTTTCCTAATACTCTGTTTCATTTCCACTGGTGTGTAGCCCATAGAGTTGCAGTGAGTGGCAAGAATTCAGGATCTCTGTTAAAATTCCCACTGTTGATTTTCTATGGAGTTAAAACAAAGCAAATCCATTTAAAAAAAAAAAAAAAAGGCTTTATGGTCAGATGGTCTCAATTTATGTCTTGTAGGATTGGAAAGTTTGTGGGTTTTTTTGTTTTGTTTTGCTTTCAGACTGGATAGAAAGGGTTAAGACTCAAAAGCTTTACTCTCAGACCTCAGTCCAAGTAACATCCATCAAGATTTTTGCCTGAACCTCTTGTGTCACTGTAAGCTGAAAAGAAGATCAGGTTTTCTGCTAAGATTTATAACACCTCTGCTGTCTTCAGGGTCAATCAGTAAAATCAATCCAAATTAAGTTGGGGTGTGATTTTAAAATTGATTAGTTATCTGCACTAAATCTTTCTGTGGGCATGGATTTAAGATTAAAGTGTTTTTAACTTATTTTTATTAACTCCCTAAGTTTCCACATAAGGGGTTAGTGGCACTAAATTAACAAGATTTGCCATTCTGATTAACTTTCCTGAATGTTCCGGAAAGAGAAGTGCTCACTTAAAGAAATTTTACAAGCAGAAGCTGATCTGTTACTTTCTCCTGGGTCAGTAAAGCATGAAACACATGTGACTATTTGTTTCCTTCAAAGGACTGAATTTGATTTCAATTAAGAATGGCCTCAGAGTAGAAGAGGCCTTATTCCATCCCATCCACAGCAATTTGCCCATGTATTATTTTATTCTTGTCTATCTGTTCATAACTACATACCAATCACTACGGGCTTTGTCAGTCATGACTTGAATTCAGTAGACCTAAATAGAACAAGGGCACAATCATTCTCACTTTTCAATGTGAGATGGAAGAATGAATTATTCAGTCAACACAATGAAAATCATATACTGATATCTCTCTTGAAAGATCCTCACACAGGAACTATTGAAGTCACTCTGCACCTGGAAGCTCATTAACAGCTAACTTTTGCTTCTTTTTAAGTGTTAGTGAAAAGGTTATGATACAAAGCCTTCTACCTTTGATTCCAAATGGAGAAAGGTATTTAATGGTATTTACTTCCAACACATAAGCAAAATATGAACCTTATTGTGTTTTTAAAGATAAAAATGGAGGGAGCTTTCAAACTTCAGCTGAGGTATATCTCTTTTTTGCAGACCTCTGTAAAGCAAATCACTTATTTGCACACTGTGTTGTCAGCTACTGAGCTGACACACGAAGTATTGTGACACATGCTGAATTTATTTTTTTTCAATTTTTTAACTCTGGTTCTGTCCTACATTTCTTTTTTCATATACTGGGTTGAAGCAAAGATAAGTTTCTGCTACAGGTTTTTGATTTTGTAAATCTATTGGTGATTATCTCATTAGAAGCATGAGTATAGAGAGAACTGCCATGGAAATAAAATTTTTTTGAGCATCAAAAAATAAAAAAATCCTTTAAAGTTAACTGTTCTTTGAGCAGACCAAAATTTTAAATGTATTCTACTTTCATGGGAAAATAACATATTACATTGGATTGAGAAACTGAAATCAAACTGAAATCGAATGTGAAAATACTTCAATTTGGATTGTTTTATCACCAGCTGACCTATATGCCACTTCTGGAAATCAGTGTTTTATTCACTGGACCTTTTTTTTATTATTTAATAGGACATAAATATTCTTTAGGGGGGGTTGACTCAATGCAATTACACCAAAGTTGAGAATTTTCACCCCATTTTTAAGAGAGCCTAAGAATCATGGGAAACCATTCTTGTGTCATTGCACTGTCCAGAATGTCCACAGCATATTCTCATCTGAAATATTGTCAGATGATGCTCTGCAGAAATCTGCATGATTTAATTTTATATGACTACACTATATTCATAATAATGATTATGCCCTATCAGACTGTAGCAGCATGGAGATCGACTCACTGAAGAAAATTATCCATCATTAATCTGTGCCAGGATTTGTGGATATTTTCCTACTGGTTAAAAGCTAATGCAGCTCTATGTGCATAAGTGTAGTTGATTGTATGACTAGCCCAGTCAGAAAGTTGGAAAAGCCACTTAAAACTGGCTAAAGCTGAAAGAACTTAGGAAATATGAAACAGGCTAACAAAATCTAGACGTTGTTACACTTTACTAAGGTTTAAGCAGCAGTGTAATGAGGAGTTAAAAAAAAAATATTACATAACAATTGGCTCGACAGACCAAGATGCTTTAGAAAATAAATCATATAGAAACTTTATTTTCTTTTCTGTATGATTATAAATGCCATACCATTTTATAAACTATCTCTGTAGCTCACTGTGTAATATTCTTGCTTAATGAAAGTGATGAAGCCAGTGCGAACATCTGCAGTTTTCAAGTAACTCAAATTTAGGTATTTGCACGGTATCAGTTTACAATAATTTGCATTTTTAAATAAAAAAAACAAACAAAGTACATGACTTTGCTTGAATATAATAGCAATTTCACTTGCTACTGCATCAGAATTGAAACATCATCCTTGTCAAACATTATTTAGAGACAGCTAGTCAGTTGGCTTAAGCAAATAAGGTATTTCTGAGAAGACACAAAATTGCCTCAAATTCACAAAAAACCTAAAGTAAAATAAAACCTCATCTAAAATACGACTAATAAGCTAAACTTTTGATTTTGTTGTAGCTCTTTATCATCTCTGTTTCTTATCAAATGCTTCCTTTATCACCTCCTACTCAAAATTGTATATAGTCTGGAAAGTTCTAAATTTTTTAGCAAAACCTTTACAAAATCTTTTCAGCAATTCTGTTGTAAATAATGGTAATTAATTAATAGCATTCATTTTGCTGCTAGTCTATGAGGTCTGGGTGACTTTGTAACTAATTTCTGTCATAACTAGACTTCCCAGAGAAATAATCACCAGTTATGAGACTTACTGAAAAATGAGAAAGGAAGGAAGGGAAGGAGAACGCAGAGAATTATTAATAGCTTGACAGAGAAAGTCCAACACTGAGAAACCTGTCTGTTTTTACTGCTTTTTTTCTTCTTCTTACCTATTGCCTTCATTTTATAAGACTGAGGACAAATGCTAATGAGTCTACCTATAATTGGCCTAAACCCCAGAAGATCACTTTGGTGCATTTGTATTTCAAATGCAGGAGTTAAATTTTTGTACATAATTAGCAGGTCAGTTCAACTAAATAACTTCTTGTTGCTGGTAGGCATATACAGTCAAATACGAGTTTATTTTACTCCTACGGGTGCCTACTTCAAAATTATTTGTTAAATGACTGAGATGTAAAAGCAGTGTGTATAAAGGAGGAAATTTAATTATGCTAAGTAATGATTTTTTAAAAGCTAATTAGTTAAAAAAATATTCTTGGGTTTTGCTTTTGTTATATGCATGCACGTTTTTCCTGGGGAAAATTTTGCACATCTCAAGGCTTTCATTCCTCTAACTAATGCTGGCACTGCAGAAAGGATAGATGCATACTTAGTTGTTATAATGCAAAAATAATTTTGCTTTCATAAAGTGGCCATTACATAATACTGCCTCCCCTCCAATTTAAATTTAGGGTGCCCTAGAAAGGAAAATTCACAAAATTTCCTCCAGACTAAACCTCATTAATGGCCAGAGATGTGGAGGGACAGACAGAAATGGATACATCTTATTTTAAACAAATCTGCTTAAAGCACAACTTGCTACAAGATGGGGATGAATAATGGTCTTAAAAAAAGTTTGTCTATCCCAACAGTGTGAAGGAATCACAAAACCAAGTGTTTCCCTCTGTCCCTAATTCTATTGCATCCTGTAGCCCTTGTCAAATGTGTCCAATTTGGAGTCCTATTTCTCAGGTATGGCTATGTACACTATTGAGGTGGAAGCTTTCTAGGAATTATTTACTTGATACCTCTCAGTTTTCTGAAATCCCAGTGACAATCCCATGAGTCCCTTCAAGTTTGGAGTGATCATAGCAGTATGAAGCAACTCAGAATGCAGCAAGTGAGGGTTTGGTTGGGCCTCTGGGATGGAAGTCAAGGGGAACACTAGTACATCAAGCATGGTCATAGCCACAAACTGCCAGACTTCCTGCTGTGAAAGCAAAAACATGCATGGTAAGTTTCCAGTGATGTAGATTTCCATTGCACTGCATTTCTAGCAGTAACTGCAAAATAGCTTTGCTTGGCTAAAAAAGCTATTTCTGCTTGCAGTTTCTGCAAGCACACGATGATCACACAGAATTTCTGTATGAAGAAGCAGACCCATCTAACCAAGAAAACTTGCACAGATCTTCCAATGTCAGTGTCAGAGGACATCAATGATAAGGGAATGATGAGAATAAGGGGATGAAAAAGAAAAAGGGATTCAATAACAGCCATCTTCGGGGTGATGGCAAAAGAAAGCATAAGAGGGAGAGAAAATAAATTGCTAATTATGAAATCATTCTAAGGTAGATTTCACAGTTTCAGCTTCAACTAAATTCCCTGTCTAGGCTGAAATGCATCTGGCATTTGGGCTTAAGACTTAGGGTATGTTTGGTCAGCAAATTTGACCAACTTATAAACTTTGGAGCTCAGATCTCAGTCTAACTACTGATGTCACCATACCCTTGGTAACTCAACCAAATGTTGCCCACTGCAGTTGAATGTTCTCCACATCTATAGTTGCATCACAGTGTATGTGTCCAAGTTAGCTTCAGTAACACACTGGTCTAAGTCTACTGTAGACAATTATGCCAAATATGAAACATGTTAATACTGGTCTCCCAGATAATCTTTTACGCATTTAAGAATGTTAAATGTGAAATGAATGCCTTGTAATTGTTTTACCTTAAAAAAAAAATCCTGGAAAAGAAAACAGAAAATGAAATGAGGAATTCATCAAAGGTTTAAACAATTTTTAGAAGTGTTTTCCATAATCTCAGAGTCACTATCCAACCACAAATTATTCTTGTATAGTGTTTCTCATTGGTGAGAAACAACCACTCTGTGGCTGCTTGTTAAATGAGCTTGCAGGCATCACAGAATGATTTTGTTCCTTCTAGATCTGATCCTTCAGTCCTGGTTAGCAGTCAACTGCTGATGTGAGTGACACCTCATCAATTCAAAAATAAAATGCAGCAGATAGACAACGCTGAAAGTATCAATTTTATGCTGCTGGTTGCAGATGCTTGCGTGCTTTAGCCATGTGAATCTGATGAGCTGCCCAGTTGAAGGTAGTTGTATTTGGAGGTTCTCAGCACTTCACTAAGCCAGATCATTAGACTACAGATGAACACCCAGTTCATTTTACTGGGAAGGAGTGTGCATGTGATTTTATGTTCATATGATTTGGCACTTAACAGAGCTTCAGTTTGAACCTGTATTTCTCCTGTGTCCAATGAGAGTATCTTTATTTGATACCTTAACCACTGATCTGCTAAATCTTCTGTGCAGTTCTGCAGAACCCCAGCCCATGGCCGCATCCACTGGCAAAGAGCAAGAGATCAACTCTTTGTAGTACGTCAATGTATATCAAATACATAAGAGATAACTCTGTGGGATGGGAAGATATTCTTGTCATTCTCCTCCCTATATGTTGGCAAAAACCACACTGTAACGTCTCTGTAAATTACCTACCCTTTTCTTTTAAGAATATTAGAAACCAGGTATCAATTCCTAAACTAATTTCCCCACATCTCCCCAAGTTAATATATAGAATAAAAAGTGACATAGATAAATATTCAGCTTTGGAGAACTGCAGCCTACAGGCATGGGAAGTAATTGAGCAAAGACAAGTCAGGCACTATTAAATAATGAAACCGTACAGATAACTTGGTGATGCTATCTTACCTCTAGAGGATGCCCAATTCACTCATATTTCCAAACCCAGGGCACACAACACACAGAGGCAACCTTGCAGCTGTAGTTTGAAGGCAGTTGAGTACCTGGAGATTACTTGGTGTCAGGAGAGAAATCATGTTGAATGTCTTTCTGCCACAATGAATTTTAAAAATTAAAAATATGTGCCTTGGGCTTACTCTTTTCAGACTGCAAAAAATAGCTTAACCTTTCCAAATTGGTTAATGTTGGTTAATTTTAAGTTGTTACTTTGCATTCCTTTAGATTCATTCTACCCCCTTGACTTCATCAAAAATACTTGATATAGTCATATTCTACCTGTTGATTATAATCATGACAGAATAGCAGTTGCACCTAAGGCGCAATTGTTAATATACAAAAATAAGATACAATGAAAATGGAATATTTTTTTGGAATGTTAGTCTTTCTGGATCGCAGACTCCACAAACCATTGCCTGCTGTAAAATATATGAATTACCAAGAGAAAAGCACTGTTGTAGGTGATCCCAAGTGGAAGAATCTTTTCTAAAATAGTTTTGGTTATGCTCTGCAGTTCTGTTATGTTTTTTAAAAAAGCACAAGTTGAGTTTAGTTGTTTTGAAGAAGGCAAGAGGAAACAAAAGCTTTGCTCTTGTGATTTTTACTGAGAAAACCCTTAAGAAAGAAAAAAAATTCATGAAAAATTTAATGCAAAGATCAAAAACTTTAAATGTCAGTACATTAAAAAGAACCTTGACACAGCAATATTTTATCCTTCCCCATGTACAATGTAGACAAAAAGCCTTATACAATTCCTTTCACTCCTTCTGCAGTAAGGGATCTTCACTCCCTTCACTCCCCTGCGACATTCAGAAAGGTTTTTCACTCTCAGTAGCTAAAGTAGTGGGGTGGGTGGGTGTTTGAGGTTTTGTTTGGTTGGCTGTTGTTTTTTTCTTGTAGCGTACAAATGCTTTTTCTTTCATTCTTGTGACGCTTGTAAGAACAAGAGACCAAGGGTGTTACACACATTGAACAAATCCCTTTTTGGAAAAAGTAGAGGTAGCAAAGACGAAGGATATATCACTTAGTTTTTCTTATGCAGCACTTAAACTCTGCATTAGGTATGTAAAAGGTCACTGTGGAAGTAAAAGTGGTCAGAAAATTTATTCTATTTCATCATGTTCAAGCTATTAGTGCTGTACATAGTCAACTGCACATGAATTTCAAGACCAGAGGAATAATTAATCATATAGCCTGACCATAGCAACTCAAGTAGTTACTTAGTATGAGTGAAGAATTCCTCACATCTTTTGTATTGCAATACGTTAAAAACATATAATTACAGGATACAGTACTCTATCCTCAGTTATTATCCAGTATATTTGTACCATTAATTGCAGAAGGTTGTCTTGCTCATTCTTAAAGCCTCCTCACATCACTATTGCTGACTCTACAGATTTCCTAAACTGGTTGATTCATTCATCCGTACTATATAATAATTTGTCCTGAAGAGTCCTGAAGTCTCACCTGTTTTTTTCTTACTGCAGTTGAAATGCATCGGGTTTTAATTTTTTTGATCTTATATTTCTTTATTGTAGCTATCTTTTATTTTTCTAAAAGCTATTATAAAACCTCCTTGCGTATCTAGCTTGTAAGCCTAGAGGCCTTAAACCCATTTTAGCAGAACTACCGCTTGCCTGCACTGTTTTCCATTTTATGCCTTTTTTGTAGTTACTTCTGCCTAAATAATCTCTCAAACCTATTGCAAAATGAGATTCTTACCTGTAAGACATTAGTATTAAGTATATTAACCTCGTGCAAAAAGTACATTAATCAGTTGTCTCTTCTTGATGTCATTTGCTCATAGCCTTCCTTCTCTATTGAACAGCAGATCAATACTTTCATTTTTAATTCCTGCTTCTCCTTTTATGAATATATTTTGATATTTTCTTATCAAAATAGACTGCATGTTAATAAGTTGCATGTTAATTTGTGCCTTGTTTTTTTTAATTTTGTTTCTACACCCTCGTGATGAGTTTTTCTGTTCACCCCTAGTCATCTGATAGTTTCCACTTGCTATATGCTCCCTTTATAGGTTTGTAATCAATGGAAAGCTGTAGTTTAATCTTGACCTTTTATTATAAACGTTATCTTTTATTTTTTCAGGGGAGAAGTTTACATTTGCACCTCTAGTATTGTACATTCATCCCGTACATACTGCACATATTTTACATGCTCTTCTTGGTCAAGAAATAGCCATTATAGGCAAATGTTTTGAGCCTTCAGTCATTTATTATTGTTTTGCTATTGAATTCCTAGTTCTCTATCTGGAAAGTTAATCTTTTTGAAGTCAAACAGCAGGGAAGTAAGGAGAAGAGACTTAAAGTTTTCTTGTTTTTGGGGGGAAGATTCTGGGTTTTGATTTTTTTTTTCAGTGTGCAGGTATATTCTTAAAATAAAAATATCAGATCTTTTCTACCTACCACCATAAGTAGTGCTCTAACATGTGAATCCCTCCACTGTAGATCAAATTTAAGATCTACTTTTCAGAACAGTCAGAAATTGCCCTCCACCCTGTTCTTTCTTTTACATGACAAGGCTTAAACTAGACATAATTCTGAATGAAATCTACAATTCCCTATGGAAGAATTATGGGTTCTTAATTCTGAGTTTAGCATGAAAAAAAAAAATGTTTCTTAGGGAAAAAAGTTTGGTTTCCTGAGTGGGAGCAGCTTTTATGATTCAGCAGCCACCATTTCTTAACTGCAAGATGCTGCTGATTAAAACTGTCTTTTTTACTTCTGTGACTGAGTCTGTGGGAGCTCAGCAGCCTTGTAGCTTGAGGAGAAAAGAATTAAGAGCCAGACAGAAAAAGCCACGTTCCATAAGAACGACAACAAACTATTGATGACTGATACCTGGTAGCTGCAATAGGCTACTGCAGCTCAGCAGCCCCCAGAAAGTGGCAATGACTACTGGGTCACAATATTTGTTGTCTGTCATGGAAACTGTTGAAGACTCTTGTGATGCAGGAGTTACAGTCATGTACAGTAATGAGATGTTACCTACCAGGGCGGCCAGGTGTCCCAGACCCTGTCACAATGAATGCCACTGGAAGCTAGATTTAAGGTCGGTTCCACTGCATAGCACTGGTTGCACAGCGTAGAGGCAAGAGGTGACCTTCACTTACTTGGTCTAGTAATTTCCCTTTGTTTAAGATACAATAGAGTCACAGAGAGTTGGCTGATACCGCATGCTGGGAAGGTGAGACCTTATGTCTCTGAATCACAGAGACACCAGCCATCCACTGAGCTCAGAAATCAGCAGGAGCTGTCAGTCAGGGGCTATAGAAGAGCCATAGCAGTGATCATTTGTCTAGAAACATACTTCCATTATTAGAAGCTGGACTCACAAGCTCCCTCCATGCACAGAAATCTAGCTTTCTTAATGAAACTGACCGTTCCAAAAAGATAATGGGTACATAAAAGCAGTGGTTTTAGTAGAAAAATCTACTTCAATGAGTAGTTACAAAAAATAGAACACCTGAAACAAAAAGCTTTAAAGTAAAAAAGGGAGTAGAAAAAAGAAAAAAACAAAACCCAAAACATTTTGTATCTCAGTTCCCCACTGTAGGGAGCAGAGCATTTGAGAGACTCAAATTAACCTTAAAGGAGTTGCAGGTGATGGCTAAGGCCACTCTAAATTGCTACACAAACATATTATTGAGCTATGTTTTTACAATGCCTGGCAAAAAGAGGTTGTACACCTGGCTAGTCCCTAGACAACATAATAGCCATGATTAATGATACTTTCATATCTCAGAAATTATGTTTGTCTTTATAACCTTTTGCTACAGTTAATTCATTTTTGCCATGATAAGCAAAGCTAAATAAGTTCTGTATTTCTGTTTTCTTTCTACGGGATTTGGGATCCTTTCACTCCATTATCTTGATCTAAAATTAAATTTAATGGAATATTACCATTGATTTCAGTGGACTTTGAATGAGGCTGCTTAAGTACTCTTGGAAATGATGTTTCTTCTTCTTTGCTGATGTAATAAACAACTATATAACACATTATCTCTGCTGTAGCATGACAATATAAAATAAATATTATTCTAAGAAATACTTAGAACAGAAAACCGTATTGTACTTTTCAGCTTTAGAAAGGGTACAGAGCTACAGGTCACTATTGCAGTCTGGTTCCTTTAGACTGCTAAATTTTGTAGAAAGATAAAAAGAAGTATATAGGATTTCTTTATCACATGACCTAATTCACAATTTGCTGAATTGTATAGGCTAATTAGTACTAATTAAGACTCAAGATCTATCTTGCCAAACAGCATACAAAAGCAGTTGCAGAAAGGCTATGTCTTTCATTTTGGCTTACAGGCTAAACACAGGAAAAAGTCTGGGAAAGACAATTTCTGTTATTTTATTTCTGAAAAAAATTAAGCAGTGTGAGAAATTAAGTAAACAGGAAGTCAAACAACTTGCTACAGGCCATTTACAAAGTAAATAACCATAACCAAAACTCAAGTCCAAACTTTGGATAGAGTAGCATACAGCATGGATCATATTATTTAATATAGATCACCTAGGAAGGTCAAATAGGAAGACACAGAAGAAATGACCAACAAAATGACCAAGCAAATGACAAACAAATGACTTAAGGAAAATATGGGTAACTTGAAGGAAGAAACACTAAGGCAAATAAAGTACAATTTTAAGGACTGTAAATTGCCATTAGTACAGCAAGAACAAAGCTATAAAGATTACAGGTTTGCAGATATTGAAAGAGTAGGATTTTCCTGCATATGAACAGGAAGAATGTTTGAGGGAAAATAGATTGAAGAGATAGTGAATGCTGGTATCAATTTCTGGAAAAAAAAAGGAAATTATTAATGATACAAAATGATACAAAAAGGCAGGATATGGGCCAAAACATTAAGGACTCAAAGGCAAGGATAATATCATTATGTATGTTTATATGTTGAACATACAGCAAAGAAATCTAAGAGGGGAGAGGGAAGGACATGACCCAAACAAAGCCAGTTGTTAAAAAGGCTGTTAAGAAACCATTTCCATAAGCATGAGAGGTTGAGTAATTTGTGCTTGCAAAAGAAAACATTCTAAAATCAGTGGAGTATATGTTTCCATACTACAGTTCTCTAGATTATTTGGACTGAACATAGGCTGATTTATTAAATATCTTTGAAAGATCATCCTATTTTATTCACCTTTTAATAAGAAAAAGAAATAAATATTGGAATATAACAAATACAGATAGGTGGATTTTAAAATTCTGGTTTTACTAAGTCCTTAGACAGTGACTTTATGCAAGTACCTGTCAAAATACCATCTTAATTTCCAGTTACCTATAAAGTATTTAGTTCTTTGAATGCATCATGTAAGACTTAAAATCCCTGTTTTGGAATCCAAATTTCAGAATCTAGACATTTTCCCCCTGTTATTCTTTTCAATAACAAGAATTCAACATCACAATAACCTTGTGATAAATGTTGCTAAGCAATCGAAGTTCTGGTATGGTCTAAAGCAATTTAAATAAAATGACTAGCTGCCTGCTGCAAAGTTGTGAACATACTTACTCCAAATTAATCCACAAATTATCTAAGGAATTATCTAAAATATTTTTACATAGTGTATCTGTTGAATAGAAGTTGAAATATAAAGCAACTACATGTTTGTTGGCATATTACATACGAATACCCTACTTTATGTAAAACAGCATCTGAAGTGAAGTAAAAGAGGGGAGATTTAGATTAGATTCAAGGAAGAAATTCTTTACTGTGAGGGTGGTGATACACTGCAACAGGTTGCCCAGAGAAGTTGCATATAACCCATCGCTGGAGGTGTTCAAGGCCAGGCTGGATGGGGCCTTGAACATCCTAGTAGTGGGAGGTGTCCCTGCCCATGGCAGGGTCGTTGGAAATCAATGATCTTTAAGGTCCCTTCCAACTCTAACCATTCTATGATTCTATGATTCTATAATCATAATTGACACATAAAATCCTGGAAAAATAAATCTGCTAATCTGCTAATAAAAATTAAATAAGAGAATTCATCTTGGGTTTTGATAATAAGCAAAGAAGACAATTATCTCAATGATTTCTAATGAAGGCAGCATAACACTGAGAACTGAAAATTTATCTTACACCTGTAGAAGCTGTAAAGCATTTCAGCATTATCAAGATGAACAATTTGCTTGAAGTGGTATGTGAGATATTTAAAAATTACAAGTCAAGATTCTTATAAAGACGAAAATGAGGTCAGGTTTCCCAGACTCCCTTTATAATCCTTTACATTATAGAGAGCAGAGATGGTCCACACAAATGTTTTAGTTTCTGTTCTTTATTGCTTTTTAGGTCTTTGCATTGAGTAAACTGAGGATCTTTCCCTCAGAAGACTGTCTCACAAGAGCCCAAGATCTAGATCTACAACTGTCTCATCTATATAAACTAAAACTACATCTATATCCATATCCATATCTATCTATATTATTTATTACAGTAGCCCGCGTCTATACAGGACAGTCTTTTTGTAGTAGGGGATCAAGAGCTGTCCTCATGTTGGACAGAGCTATTTTCAGCTTGCTCCAAAATTGACTAACCAAGGTTAAATATGATGCTTCAACGTTCTTCTTAGTGGTTGTACTAAGTGAAGCACTACTGTCTAATTCAGAATAAACAATTAAGGGAAAGAAATTAACTATTTATTAATATAACAATGATTATAGTGGATTTGACAACACCATAAGAATGATTGCCAATGCTGCAAATACATGAAAGAATGAAAAGCAGACCACAGAATAAAACTGACAAAACATTTACAAGCCCTTCATCTGAGACATCAATAATTCATTTAAGAACTCAGTTTTTCTTAAATGTGGGTAACTGATGAAAGAAAGAACATATTTATTCCTCCTGAAAGAATATAAAAGGATTTCCCGATTTATAGAGTTGAATTCATATGACCATTCCATAGATAAAAATGAGAACGTGATTCAAGGGAAAATAAAGAAATCAAAGCAGATATGCAAAATACATATCCATTCTACATGTTTACATTGTGAAAACAAAGCAGGCAGGAATTCCTAATCTAAAAAAATTAGGAAATGAACACTCTCTAACAATGCAATATTCATAGTCATGCAAAAACTTAGAAAGGGGTCCTTTAGGACAATACGACTCGTATCAAGGGCTAAATCATACAGCTTGTCATGATAGAAAGAACCAATAAACTATATCCATTCCTAGCTACTAGAGGTAGATGTGGATGAAGGAGAGAGAGAAACTAAGCATCTGAAAATATAATTCAGTAGTAGTAACTTGCAATGAAGCCTACTCAACAATATTTATGTTCAAAAAGCCTTAATTTGAAAAAACACTTTGTCGCGAACAAACGAGTTAAATCTTCTTTTATTTGATATTATATATAGTCCATAATAAGTCACTATACCTGAACACCTCATCTATTCAGTCTTCCAGGTCTGAATTGGTGATAAGGGTACCTTTCTCTACACTCTACAATATAACGTGTGTAAGATATATTATGTTTTATTATTCTCTCTGTACTTCTATCGTAACTATTAAAAGTCACAACCCTGAAAGTTGTGACTGAAAATGATAGGATTTTATTATTATTTGATGATCTCAAGTCCATACACAAAACAGAATATTGTTGCCTATTCCTGCAAAATGTAGTGATGACTTGTTATACAATAAAATCCATCAGTGAAATTAAAATATTAATAAGCTTTTAAATAAAACATAATAATTGGCTTAATATTGTTACTTTTTGCAGAAGTGACCTTCTGTATATCTTTGAATGAAATAATTATGAGAATTGGTAAGTTTTAAAAGAATGTCTTAATATATTATTTTTCAATGTACATTGAATTTTAATTGTTTTATATTCATAATATACTTCACATGTAACTGGAAATGCAATTTTAAGAGATCAGATTGGTGAGGAAAAGGCATGAAGACTGTGGACAGACAACAATATTAAAAAGCAATCTCCTAATGCTAAAACAATTAATGAAGTTGAGCTAGTTCTTTCAATAGCATCTGACAATATAGGAACATTTAAAGTTGTTTCATCTCTCTTGTCAGATATTTCAGATCACTGATTAGATAATTAAACCCCTGAGGGGATGTTTTATACCCTAGTTTTCAAAATTTCACTCTTTATCTGTCTCATTTACAGTATTAAGATATCAAAAATATTATAATTATAATAATAAACAAACTTTTAAGGTTAAAAGTAATCTTTTACCTTTTTAGCATTACTTACTGAAATCTATCTGTATTTTTCAGCCTGTCTAAAAATTCAGTGGTACATTATGGGTTAACCTTAACTCAGAGACACCTGCACTTAGCATTTAGATACAAGCCCTTTACTTCTACATGTATTCCAGTTTTCAATACCTCTTAATGGTTTTCTACAAATAGTAGAACTATTCTGGAATCCACTATAAAAGCTAAGGTTTCCTTTGTAATTTAATTGAACACATTTCCTTGTCCTTAGCTTTGCAGGTCCTGTTGTGCCTTTGCCTAATTTATGAGTGTTGAGCAATTTTCACTTGGATATATATTCGCTTTTGTCAACTTTTTTATTATATATCAGCTTTTATGAAATAGCTGCTTTAATATTTCTGCAAGCTTGACTGTTTTACATATTTACATTATTGATCTTGTTCTGTCATTATGGCTTCTTAATTATAGAACAAATTAGTCTTTGGCAAATCCTATTTAACTTTTATATTTTGCAGTTCCACATATGTGCATCCCCAAGCAATTTTGGACTTTATCTCTACATCGACAAGTGATCATCAAAAATGTCACCACTTTCTACTTTCAAAGATTTCTCTCTAATACAAGTTCATAAGCTTCATGTTTCTTTTCATAGTCAATATTAGTTACTATTTCAAAGTGTTATCTGGAGTTTCTTACTTTAACAGGTTTTCTTTAGCATTTATGAATATAGTATATGAATTTTTTCAAGGAAAAATAAATAACCAAATAAATAAATAAATTACAAAAAAATCCATTAATCTTATGGAACTGTTTTAAACTAAGACATTTGCTCTTAGCAGAACCAGAGAATTGTTATGGGTTGGAGGCACCTTTGGACATCACCTAATCCAAACCTCTGCTTAGAGCAGGGTTACATAGATCATGTTGCTAAGCTCTGTGTCCAGTTGAGTTCTTAGTATCATAAAAAGATGGAAACTTAACAATCTCTCTGGGTAGCCTAAGTGTACGATCACAAAGACCTATTACAGTATAAGCTAAACATCAACAAATTCCGCTGTCCAGGAAATCTCATGAGCTAGTATATGTACATTTAAATCTAACATATAAAAGACTAGTTTTTACTAGTCTTGCATACAAGTTACAGAAAAGGATGTCTCTTATTTGCTCAATATCCCTTGTGGAATCATTCTCTGCACACTCAACTCGATTTCTCGTATGTTTTAGCTTAGGCATGATTTTAAACAAATTAAATCCTACAATGCAAATCAAACACAATGTAGTCTAACTTAGATTTCTATGATGAAAAATTCCTGATGCAAGCTGCATGCGTTAAAATTCTTCACAAGCCATATAAATGCAGAGCATAATTAGAATGAAATTTATGGTTGTTACTAGAAAATGAAAATATTTACTTATAATTATTTATCTGATCTCAAAAGTGGCAAGAATATACAATATAATCAGAAAAGAAAAAAATGTAAATAATAAGACTTGCATTGAATAAATAATGTTTTTCATTTTTATATCTACCAAACAAATGCTTAATAAAAACAGTTCTTAGCACAGAAAGATCCTTTAGGGAAACATGAAGAAGAAATATTTAGTTAAAATATAAACTGTGACATGGTATGGATGCCAATATTGATCTTATGTAACCAGTTCATTAGTTGTATGAGAAAATAATAAAAACAACATTCCTAATTTATTTTTACAGATAAATATTGTATTTGACATTCAAATGGAAAAACTTACTGATATACATAATAATGCTAGATAAAGACTTGATATAACTTGCAAAAGGGCACTGCTTCTCTAGTAGCCTTACTTGTAGTGAAGAAGTACAAGAAGTATAGTTAGACAAGTTTCAATTTGATTTACCATGGCATGAAAACACAATAAATCTACTGAAGTCAATATAGAATATCACTGCAAAACAGTATCGAGTCAGGTGAGGACACTAGAATTTCTGCTATGGAAGACTGGCACTCATCAAAGGGATAAGATAGCTCTCATCCTTAATTTTTTAAAATTTTAAATACATAATAATGGATCTGTCATGTCAGTATAACAATGATAAACGCTACATAGAAAAATATAGTAATTTGTAACTAACAAAATAATATAAATAGAGAACAATTGACAAAGGACTACAAGAAAAGTAAATATGCAAAATGAAAATGCAAACTGCAGCTTCTGTGCACGTCATGTTTTCTCCTACATTTGCTCATTCCATCAGCAGGAAAAATTTAAAGATGCATTTATAAATGCTTTGGTTCATTAGTTGTGTAATCCTGGGATTATTCTTTCTCACTTTGCTTGTTGCATCATTTGGTGAACATTTATTATATATAACACAGTCAGTGAAAATATATGGAAATGACACCATACAGTTTCCTAGATATGGGCTGGGGGGCAGGTGGGAAGGGAGGGGTATTTTTAGTTTCAGGAGAAAAACAGAAAAAAGAAGAAAATCCTTCTGCAGAACTCTGCAATTAATTTGCTGACAGATTTCTTCCCTGTACAGTTTAGAATGTGTGTGGGTGTAATAAGAACTTTAGAATTAATAACAATGATACCTCTCCTGATACACTTCAAGGAACAAACTGTTTCTACAGTTAATGTCAAAATGTCTTCTCATTATTCTCCTCATTAGAAACCTAGTTCGGATAAAGATGCTTATCAACACTGCTTGTCTTTTGCTGCTATAGAGATGAGTATAAGTGGTTTGATTCTAACTTTATTTTGTCATCTTTGCAAATCTTTCTAAAAGTATTGTGTAGGAAATATTTGAATCTATATATGGTCAGTAGATATGTACAAATTTTACTTTCCTTTACCAAATGCGGAGGTTTTTTTTGCATTTCTGCTTCAATTAAATTCTGCTTCACTGTACAAAGAAACATGCAGTTTTTATCATTATTAACTAATTTGTTTTCTCTGCAAAAGACTGCCAATTTTCGTTATAGAGAACATCCAGAGAATCTAATACTGTCAGTATAATATACACTATTTTCTTCATAATATATACCATGTTTGGTCTCTGGATTTGATGGATTAATTTAAACAATGTAACTTGGAAAAGTCTTCAAGTTTAAACTCCAGGCAAATCCAAATTCAAAAGACACTTCGGAGTATCCAGCTATAATTCCTCTCCGTTTCCTGATCTCTACACAAAGGAAGAGAAGAGGCGGTCTGACAACAGGAGCCAGGGTACCCCAACAAGCAAGTAGAGGAGGAAAATATTAATTTCTCTTTCAGGAAAAATTAAATGAAATTCAGACAGCTGAATTGGCAGACATTGGCAGACATTGGCAGCTCCTGGTTTTCTGGTATTTAGAATCTGATCTTATAATGCTTGAGCCAGTCTTCACTCTCCTGTTGTCATACACTTGAGTAATTTCATACCTGGCTATCTCAATGGAAACTCTTATAAAGAGAAGCTTTATATGTGCTCAGTCAAACATTCACAGATCATCATTCTTGCCTTACAGAGTTAATGAGAATCGAAACAATCAAACAAATAAAATACAGAACAGGATAAAACAAAACTATCCAAAACAGAGAGACAAAGATCTTTAGATGGAGGGGAGTTTTCCTTACTTTTAGATATGGTCTTGAATCAGACTATAATTTTTTTTTTACATAGCAGGTGACAGAAACATACTTTAAACCAAAAACAAATAAAGCATGCTGATAGTCCATCTTAATTGTGCCATTCTAGGATTTTGAGCTCCAATAAATTGTAAATTTCTGTAATGTTCTGAATTATGACTGTTGTACTAACAAAGCCCATTTCAAACTGGGATTTTAGTATGTTTTATGATCATTCATCAATGAATACCTGTCAACTAGCAAATGTTAACAGTGCAGAGTGTACCTGCAGCAAATACAATCTGCAGCACTGATACATGTTATAGCCCACAGAGATTAACAATCTCTTTGAGACAGCTTCAAACAGTTTAACATAAAAAAGCTTCCAGTAGGTCATGACACTGTTGCTGATGTCTGACACAGTATATTATTCCATGTTTGACCTTTCCTAACTGGAAATATTGGAACACGCTTATTGTCATGAAGTTCTAAGATTTCTTGATCTTGTGACCTATGTTGTAATTCTCAACATCTGTTCAGTGATTGAATAGCTCCTACACTTATATAAACCTTGGAACATTTTTTTGGTTGCCCAGGAAAATTCTACAGTTTCAAGGGGAATTTTATGTCACAGATTAAAAAGGTTGAATTGTCCTCTCTTCTTCCTCCTGTCAGTGACCCACATACAGACGTCTTGAAATTCACCTTCTGTAGGGCCTGGAAACCTTGTATCATTTCCCTTCTTTATGATTGCTAGTTCATACAAAAATGTGTTTTTTAATAAGCCCTGATAAAACTGTTTTTTAGTGTGAAGCTGCTTCAACAGAACTGAGACATTTTCTTGAAGCCATTAAAAAAAATAAAAATCCGTCAGATGAAACAGTTTCATCAGATTGGAAGTAGAATCCTAATGAAATAAATCAAAAGAGAAAGGCTATAGCTTTCCTCTCACAGAAATAATAACTTTTTGCTAAATATTCTCATCACTGTGAACAAGTAGATCTTTGGAGTGTTTGAAAGATCAACAAAATCTTAGGATTTTGTTAGGATCTTAGGAAAGACATTAAAGTGCTGGAACGTGTCCAGAGGAGAGCCACCAAGCTGGTGAGGGGTCTGGAGAACAAGTACTATGAGGAGAGGCTGAGTGAACTGGGCATGTTTAGTTTGGAGGAGGCTGAGGAGAGACCTCATTGCCCTCTACAACTACCTAACTGTAGAGAGGCGGGGGTTGGCCTCTTCTCCCAAGGGAATAACGACAGGACCAGAGGAAATGGTATGAAGCTGCGGCAGGGGAGGTTTAGATTAGATATTAGGAAGAATTACTTTACTGAAAGAGTGGTCAGGCACTGGAACAGCCTGCCCAGGGAGGTGGTGGAGTCACCATCCCTGGAGGTGTTTAAGAAACGTGTAGACGTTGCTCTTCAGGGCATGCTCTAGTGCCCAAGATTATTGGTCTGTCGTGGGGTGTTGTGTGTGGGGTTATGGGTGTGGGGTTTAGTTAGTGGGTGATTTTTTTTTGGTGTATTTTTTCTGGTTTTTGTGGGGGTATTTTTTGTTGTTTTGTTTTGGGTTGTGGGTTTGGTTTTGTGTTTGTTTGGGTGGGTTTTTTTGTGTTTTGTTTTGGGTTTTTTGTTTTTTTTATGTAGTTGGACTCGATGATCTCAAAGGTCCCTTCCAACCACTAAGATTCTGTGATTCTCTTAAAATGCCTTGATTTTTTAAACTATTTTTATAAAAATATGAAATAATTTATATGTCGTCCTAGCACATAGTAGCATTCTACATGGTAAGTCAAATTAGTTATGTATACTAGTTTTTACTGTTAAGATTTAAAATCTGACTCCTAATTTCACAGGGGACATCTACAAGTAAGTGGAAGACAAACGTCTCTATTATCTGCATACTGTGGCATTCCCCAGTTGCTGTAGACATTGTGAATACTAACATTTCTTGGCTCCATCTTATTCCTAATGAAACCCATAATTTGATTTCTACCAATATTAAATACTAAGTCACATTACAAGTGGGAATCATATCTTAATTAGTTCATTTAATAGCTCATGTTATTGTTGCTGAAGAAGAGTACAGATCCAGTGAGACTAAGAAATAATGGTTGCTTTCAGCTTGCAATGTGTTGTGCCTGTTTTTAGTAAGTGGACTAAAATTTGATGAACATTCATACAGTTTCTCAGCAGAACCTTGAAGGACACCACACCTATCCACAAGGCAATTCCATTTTTATAAGTATAAAAAAATATATTGAACAGTCTCTTTTTGAACATTTTTTTCCTTTTGCATGATTTCTCCCCTCATTTATATTTTAGTAAGTTTTCAAATTTTATAGAATCATAGAATGGTTTAGGAAGGGACCTTAAAAATCATCTAGTTCCAATGCATGTGCCTCCTACTAATCCAGGTTGCTCAAAGACCCATCCAGCCTGGTCTGAACACTTCCAGGGATGGGGTATCCACAACTGCAGGCAACTTGTTCAAGTGCCTCACCACCTTATGATGTAGTTGAAGTCATAAGTCACAGAAGAACAAATTTCATGCCTAGGACAATTGCACTGACTTCCACAGCTTTCCAACAGTGATATCATGGTGTTGTGGTTTAACACCAGCTGGCAGCTAAGTACCATGCGGCCACTCGCTGACTCCTCCCTGGTGGGATGGGAGAAAGAATCAGAAAAGACAGAATGCTAAAAGGTTGAGATAAAGACAGTAAAAAAACAAGTAAAGCAAAAGCCGCACATGCAAGCAAAGTAAAACAAGGAATTCATTTACCACTTCCCATTGTTCAGACATCTCCAGGAAAGCAGGACTCCACCATGCATAACAGTTACTTGGGAAGACAAAATGCCGTAACTCCAAATGTCCTTCTTCCTTCTTTCTCTATCTTTATATGCTGAGCGTGACGTCATATAAATGGAATATTTCTTTGGTCAGTTGGGGTCAGCTGTCCCAGCCATGTCTCCTCCCAACTCTCTGTGCCCTTCCAGCCTACTTGCTAGTGGGGCTGTAATGAAAAGCAGAAAAGGCTTTGATTGCTTAGCAACAAATAAAACCACTAGTGCAGGTTGAGAGACACAGGACTAATTTTTCTTCTAATGCTGGGGAAATTGCACTTTTAGAAGGCTCTAGTGTCTGAATTTGTGAAAATATTTACTTTATAGCCAGTCAGGCTCTGTAGGATTCAAGGTCTTAGTGTTTTTGAGCCTTGCCAGATGCAGGGACAAGGAAGAGCAAGGCCTGGGCTGGTCAACAGGATTATTTCATACCATCAATGTCATATTCGGTATAAATTCCTTCCCTTCTGACAGTTATTCTCATGCCTCCTCCTGATCTTCAGTTGCTTTCAGATGTTTGCCCTGTATTAGAAAACATTCTTATCTTACACTGGCCAATATTATTCTCCACGTCAGATCAACTTAACTGTTAAACAATAAGCTATAAAGAACTTGTACTGCTATGACAGAGTAGAATATAGCTATGAAATTTCAGACTCTCAAGGGGAAGTGAATGTGCTTAAATGATCTGCTAAATCATTACTAAAGTGCGCTACTTTAGTTTTAATTAATAAACACCTATTTTATTATGTGTACACAATACTACACATAACCTTTTTGAAAAATCATGTTATGTTTCAGATTACGAAATGGGCATTTTTTTGACATGAATTTGGCAGTTTACTATCAAGCAATTATGTTTTAATGTTAGAATAACTTAATTTGATTTCTGACTATTTTGATTATAAAAGTCATACACTTGCAGATAGAGCACATTAACATGAAAAAATAAAGTTCAGAACCACCATTGACCTCAGGTGGCTAGGTTTTTACTCAGAATTTTCATTGTGTTATCACTGGCAGTGAAAAGACAAACTTATTGAATTTAAATTAATTTTAAATTAATAATTCGGTTATTCTTTAGCTGCTTCTGAAAATTCTGGATCCTACTGTGAAAGTACATGGAAGTATTACTGGTCCTAAGAAAAGGGCATTCTTTGTGGCACTTCTATTTCAAATAATATAAATACACGTTTATTGTCGTATCCTATCCAAACAATCTGCAAGCTTTGAATCAGAATTTTCCACTTCTTTTGAAATAAGTATTGCACAGCTCTATAGAGTCCAACACAATATCCTAAAAGAGTGAAACCTGTGAATTCTGGCCTGTAGACTTATAAAACTTTCCACAGGTATCAACAACAGCTATTGTGATTTGTATGGTTATTGTCATTGTACTACTATTTCATGACAATGTTCCTGACATTTATGAAAATATTATATAGCATGCCAAGAAAACTAAATAGCAAATCCTTTGAAAACACACAGAATTGGTTCATGTCAAGCAACTTTTCTCATGGGAGATATAAATCACATATACAGATCAGAGAATATCTTTTCAATATATTAGTCTACTCAAAAGAAAATTACTCTCAGAGCAGTATCAGACAGACAAAATGGGGAAACCCAGTCTTCTAACTTTTTCAACATTTAGAATTACAATTTAACTATCACAAAACATAAATTTTTCAAAACAGAATTTCTAAAGTCACATTTGAACATTTGACACTTTAGTTATTTAAAAGCCAAACTTTTAAGTTCGGTTCTGCAACTTAAACAAAGGTAGCTATTGACATTTGTGAAGCCTTAAAGTATCTATCTAACCTCCAGATGTATATCCACAGGGATGCAGGTCTCCAGGAATCTTGAGCCATTTCTGCCATTTCTGATTCAGATATTTTGGTCGTCTTTAGCCATCTAAAAATATCCACTTCTTCTGTGAAAAATAAATTAATGTCTGAGACAGCTAAATAAGGAGTTTAAATGGTCTGTTATTTATATATTAGTGAATCAATAAGTTTTTGTTCATAATGAGAAGATAACAACCTCAAAACCGTCAACTGCCAGCAGTCAGAGAATTAATCTACAAACCAACAAAGAAACATATTTCTTCATTCTCTCTAACAAGCTCAGATTTGTCACATGTATACATTACTAGAAAGAGAAGAAGAGAATTCTTGCCAGATCACATGCATCCAGTGCATTGTCATTGTTGCAGAAGAAGGAAATTCAGGATGCATGAGCTGGAAAAAAGAAAGTTTTATAATATCCCTCAAACTTTATTCACCTAATGGTAACAATGTCCAGGATGAAGAAAGAGATGATCCTTACTTTAGTTTATCAAAATCAGGAGTTAGCAAACTTCTTACTGGAAAACCTTACATCCCTCCATGACAATTACCTAGTAAATAACAGATAACCATCATTTGCTCCTTCTAAAACAGTAAATAAAGGAGTTATTAATGGGCACAGAAGGTATGAGAGCTTCAATGTATTTAATGAGAAACAAAAAATAATATATCTGATCCAGAAGGAACTTCTCTACAATATCCGATATGGTAAGTACCATAGTTGTCTTTTCTGCCCAGCAAGACCTTTGAAATGAAAGGTATGTTCAAGCAGCATAGGTCTTTTCTGCACTGGCTGCAGATAATGACACCATGAAATGTTACTTTTTGCATAGGGCAGCAAGAATAAAGGTTCCTTATTCTTTTTATCCTTCCTTATCTATATAAAAACTAGAGATGATGTGGCCATAATAAAAATAAGGAAGCCATTAACACCTTCCAGGGAAGTTATAGTATTCATCATTATGAACTGATGATCATGCTTTATTGCTCCTAAAATGTACTTCTGAATGAAAGATGGTAAAAAGATGATTCAGAAATCCTTGCATATTTGGGAACCAGTCTGAAATAACATTGCAGTAAAACATCTCTGGGACAGTAAAGAATTTGAAGATGAAAAAAACCACAACCTTTCACAGATTGGAACCAGAAGCTTTTTGTCAGTGGAAAGGACTGAAGGGTGAAGTGAGGTTATTAGTATACTACCAAACCAGTGTTTAAGATAGCTTCTGTTCAGTTTAGATCTCATGACTTGAAAAAAAGGGACTCTGTAGAGTAGTAAGGAAGTCTAATGTTTGAAAATATATGATCATATCACAAGCAGAGAGCAGTAGTATCCAGATCATATTACAAAGAACAGGAGCTAAGCTTATAGAAGAGCTGGATATTTTTTTGGTGGAAGGAATATAATATACTATATATGGGCATTTCATTTTTGCATAAACATCCAGAGTTATATTAACAAATGTCTGTCTATACCTTTCATCTTTTTTTAAACACCCACAGGATCTTTAAATGAAGACTTCTGTAAAGCAAATCTCTCTCTTTTTTATTATTTCTGAGGTGTCTGAAGGGAGAGGAGGAAATTTGGGGGGATGGGGGGCAGGGAGGGAAGATAATTAACAGTGTGGATGCTGTATTTGCAGTTGAACACTTTGACACACTTCAGAAAGTCAATGTCTCATAAGTTTTCACACCAAGTTAGAAAAACAGTCTGAGATCATTCCTCTGCAAAAAAATATTTTAACTAGAATTTATTTTGCGTGGATAGCCCTCCTGACTTTTTTTCTGTTAACTTAGGAGGTGAAAAAAAATTTCTTTAATTTAAACTAATTTGATAAAACTATCTCACATAGTTTTGCCTTAGAAAACTCAGAAAAGAAAGAAAAAATTCTGATTGTTAACTAATTTACTATTTTGATTTCAGTAGTGTCTGAAGCTGGCTGCACCAGCTCCATTTTCACCACACTGCACTGACACACTGTATCTGCAAAGTAATTTATCATCAAGTTCATCAATAGTAAAGAAAGAAGAGAAGGAAAATATTTCCCCGTTTAAAAATTTCTGTAGTGTGCAGGTCTGGACACATTGCACAGCTGGGCATTTCAGACTCTGATACCAATTTCATCTTGCTTTGTAATTTTATTTTCAGTTGACAAATAAACATGAGCAAAAGAATTCTTTGCATTCTTTGGAGGTTCTCATATGATGGCACTAACTTCATTGCCATCCACTAAGTCATGGATGTGACTACTAAACTTCAAAAAGATACTGGTCCAAGCAAAACATAACCAAAGATTCCAATTTAGATTTCCTAGCTCTTTCATGCATTTCTGGTGAGTCTTGAGACACCTCCTATTAGTCTGACACCATAGTTTAATAGTAAAACTAGTCTCTAAAAGTCAGTTGCCTCACTTACTGAAGATGGTATTGGTCCTCAAGGATGTGAATGTTCTCTGGTCCATGAAGTTAACTTTATCAATATAATCACTTCTAGTGCAGTGATCTTCTGCTAAATTAGTCTGAAAAGGGGATTATTTTTATTCCTTACCATTCAAGAACAGTCTGAGGGCTGGTATTTTGCTGACTGTCAGCCTAAAAACAATTTGTCACATGATTGAAAACCAGCACTGAATAAACAGTGAGTTGTGCCCTTTCTTTCTTTCAAACAGGAATATGCAGTAAGAATAACTATGCAGCCAGGCAAGGGAAGGGTATAATCTGTCCCTTCAGTCTCTTGGCTGCACCCTTGTGTATATAGCCTAGAGTGCTGTTGGACTTCTCTGCAGCCCAGGAAGGTCTCCAGGTTCTTTCCCACATAGCCACTCCGAGACAGGCAGGCCCCAGTCTATGTCTTTGCACCAGAGCTTCCTGCACAGGGGGTGCATTTGGCAGTTGTCCTGGATTAAATTTTGTCCTTGAATAATTGATAGGTTTCCTCTGGCTCATTCCTTTGGTATTTCTAGGCCCTTGTGGAAGGCAGTCCTGCCTGCAAGCCTATTGGCTGGTTCCCCCAATTTGGTGTTGTCTGCAAATTTGGTGACCATGTTTTCTGAAACCTCATTAATTGACAAAGACATTTGTCACAGGAGAGCTCCCAGTATAGACCTCCTGTAGTGCTCCACTTGTTAAAGACATCAAATAAAGTATGACCCATTAACCAGTACCCTCTGGGCACAATTTTCCACCTAGCTTTTTACCCATCTAGTTGTCTGGTCCTTCTGACTGTAACAACTCTACTAAAGTCAAGGTAGATCACTGAAGGCAAGGGGCCACACAGGATTTACCTGTAGTAAAATCCATGCTGAATGTTTTGGGTCACACTCTTCTTCTGCATGTGCCCTGAAATGAACTCCAAGAGAACTTGTTCCATGATTTTCCCAGGAGCAGAACTAAGGTTGACTGGACGACAGAACCCCACATCATCCTTTTTGCCTTTTATTGAAGAAGGGGACAAGAGTTGCCTTCCCCCATACATTGAGGAGTGCCCTGATTTCCACAACCTCTCAAAGATTGTAGAGAGCAGCCTTGCTAGCACACTATCCAGTTCTCTCCACAGCCTTGTATGCAGTTGAACAGTTAGAAGAGCAACAGAACATTAATACTCCACAGGACCATACTATTAAATCCATTAGATTTCATGTCATATAATTGATTCACTTTCACATTTTCCAGAAGAACCCCAGAAAAACTAAATGGGAAAATGATAGTAATGTGAGTCACAGTTCTCTTTCATGGCAACAAATCAAGCAAGTAGGTATGTTTGACATTTGCTGCCTTCTAATTCAGAACAAGCTGCCAGAGGCATAAAAATATTAAACTAAACATTAAACTTTCCTTCAATCACCTGGGTATTACCCAGTTAAATCAGCCACTGTTTCTACCATAGGGTGCAGAAGCCCTATGTACTTGGAACAGTACATGTTCTTGAACAGTTTTGACATGATTTGTCCAGCTACTACCAACGTGTGAAGGAGATGTTCAGATTGTGTAACATCTGTAACACAAACCCTTTTTTTCTCTTTTTCTTTCTTCCTTTTCTTTTTCCTTTTCCTTTTCCTACAGAAAGAAACAACAGGACAGTTAATGAACACTGATTACACTGAATAATCATAATAGGATGATTGACTACTGCGTGACTTATATTTTAAGGAAGAGAGGTAACTGTGAACACTATTAAAGAAAGCTTCCTCCTTTGCAACTCTTTTCTACTATATGATTGCATTTCTTTCTTGCTAAGGCAAAGCTACTGAAAGCTGCCAGAACACAACCAAATTGTCAGTCCTGACAAAATCAAGTTTATCCTCTTCAGCCATCTTTTGTGAATAGAGAGTACCAGCAGCGCTTCAGCAAAGTTTCATCAGTTACCTTGGGCCAACTTGGAATTTGGCCTCAAAACTTTGCTATTAACTCATCTAGTTAAGTCAATGTATCAACAAGCCTGACTAGTCATCTGAATGGCCAGCTTTTCTGACTCAAAAACTTGTTTGTAGCTGTGAGGTAGAAGATGTATACCCTATGCCTCTTAGATCCAAAGGAAGGAGATGCTCAAGACAGTGCACAGCTTGGAGATCAGATGTTTAGCTGGGCACAGAACTAGATCACAGTATTGACACCAGAATGTAAGTTTTACCAATCAAGTTGCCACATTTCTTCTCACAGGCAAGGATTTATTCAGCAGATTCTGTGCTGGTGTAGCCTCACTTATAATCATGTGATGTAACAGTAGTTACATCTGACTTGTATTTCCAACATCATACAAACCACTGTGATAAGTAGATGTGAGTAGTCTACTGTCTATGTCCAGCCTATTGAAATTTCTCTCTGCTCAGCTAAGAGAGATGTTGCCAAGGTTCTCTACATATCTTCCCACATCTAATATTTTTTTAAATATATCTTTCAGAGGAAAATATCACACTTCTTGTCATACACATAAGAGAATTTGTAAGCATGCTAAAAAGTTATGCATCTTAAGTATTCTTTGAGTGTTAAATCTAGAAAGAGCTCCCCTATGGCTCTCTGGTCCTTTGCCAAACATCTCATTGCAGTGATGACTCATGCAGTGCAATAGGTAATGTGCTAAGCTTTGGGACCATGGAGTGTATGCTGGATACACCATACTACCCCAGGAGGAATTAATTCAATTTGGCTTCATTTGATGTTAATCACACTGAGTACCTGCAGCTTACAGTTTTAATTAACAGCACTGTTATAGCTGCAACTGGGGGAATATCGAAAGTGCATATTCACAATACAGTTGAAGTTTATAACCTTCTTTAATTTTATAGGACACACCATTCCCTTTAATTTTTATAATACATAAATGATATTCTGTGTTTGCATCTTCACCTAAATATAAAACACAGCAGGAATATAACTTCACCAAAACAGGATACACAAAGTCAAACCTAAGGTTTTGTATATGCCACAATATAAATTTAGTTGCAGTTGGCTATTCCAAAAGCAGCCTTGTACATTTAATTTGAATATGAAAAAAAAAGAGTAACTTCAATCCTTTCAGAAACTTCAGAATTTCCTCAGAAGACTACCTCTTTTGAAGTAAACATTATTCCTCCTCTTGAGACTGTCCTTCAACTACTCACCCCAAATCTTGCAGCGAAGAATATCACTGGGAAAAAGTCAGGACAAAAAGGAAGAGCTCAGAAAAACACTCTGTTACACAGCAAGGAAAGAACAAATTGTTTCATTTCTATTCTACCCAGCAAATGAATGTTCCTTTCTTATATAACTGAAATAATAGTCATACTCATGAAATGTAATGTGTATTCATAAGAGACAACTTCTGGTTATTGAAAACATTAAATACTTATTTGCCGTGTAATCAACTATGTTGATTACCTCTCAAGAACAAATATTACTGCTTGCATGTTTTATGTATAAATATCTGTTATTAAGAATTTTGAATACTGTTTCAGAATAATGTTCTTAAATAAAAATTAAGCTTAAGAATGTTTGCTCTTAAATGAATGATGTAATAATAGTCCAGGCAAAATATTGCATTGTGATACTCCAAAAAAACCAGTAAGAGATCATTTCTTCATTTCTTACCTCTGAACAACAAACATTGATGCTTGGAAAGGTAAGAAATATTACCAAGTAGTTTGGGAATTAAACTAGTGAAAAAAAGGGAGCAATTGAGGTCAAAAAGTTTTTTTTTTTTGTGATATCATGAACACATTTAAATTCAGTCTTTCGGTTTCACTGAAAAAAAAAAGTTTTCACTGGAAAAGTGAAAAAATCCCAGAACTAATTTGTGAAATAAAATGTTAATAAATAAGAAAAAGAGGTCAAACTTCTTGTTCAGTGTATGCTTCTTGGGGAGTTACATCTAACTCCTGGGTTATGTACATAATCTTTGCATCACATTCTGTCAGCATTTTGAATTTCTTTAAAATAAAATCAGTTTCTATTTTCTTCATAGTCAAGGATGTACATGCATGTATTTTTTTAAGCAGGGAGAGATACTACAGCCCATGAGAAATTTTTTAGTGTTTAAGTGTTCTGCTAAACAGTAATGCCTTAATTAAATTTCTGCTTGCAAAGGTTGTAAAACTCATTTCTATTCAATGGATTACAAAGGGCTGTAAATAGGTGTAAATACCAATCTTGTTTGCAAATTTAGTTTCTAATCCAATACCATCAGAGATTCATGAGGAATGAATTTATTTTATCTAGGCTAACAGTCTATAGAAGTATTTGTCAAGCATATGCTTGAAGGCAAGCACTGGAATGGTGCTGACAGAGAACCACTATTAATGAGCTCAATTGGAGGTTAATTTTGCTATGGCATATTTTTCTGGGAAAGCAACAACCAGAAAAGAATAATTTATGAGGGTCACAAGTCAAAATATTTTAATATTGAAAAATTAATTCCAATATATTAAGGTGATACCAGAAGTACAACAGTTATACTGCAAATGTATTATGACTTCCAGAAAGCTCAACAATTGTTTTCAGATTTGATGTTGCTCTTTTTTCTGAGAGTATCCATCTGTTGTCCTTTGTTGTAGACAATTAAGTCCAGAGATAGATTGGTGTTGGTCTACAAAAAGTCTTTTTGTTCTGTGTTTGTTCAGCACCTTGACACAGGGTTTAGGAAGGTGATGTAGATTACAAACTGTTATGGCTATTCAGATGGTGAATCTAGAAAGAAAAATATATTAGGAAAAGAACAAAACCAAACACATTTCAAAATATAAACTGATAGATCAGTCATAAAATGCTACTACCACATAGCTATTCTCTGACTGCAGAAGCCAAGTTCTGACAGATGTCCCCAACAAAGAGCTGTCTCTGTTGGTTTGATAAGTTACCAGACACTAGACAATTCTACATTGCTGGGGGTTACTGCCACCCCCAAAAGCTGAATATCTTCATGTGAATGGCACCAAATCTTCTTCAGTGCAAATCAGACAGTGGTAATTTCAATAATTTCAAGGGGCAGTTTGGGCAAATCCATCTGATTTTGTCTGAATTAGAACAGGGGGCAAATGCCCAAAGTTTTCTCCTTTCAGAGTCGTGGGGTAGTAGCCTCCTGCAGAGCAGCTGGAACTTGCTGCTTATGCATGAGTATTTTAAGCAAATTGAGGACATAAAAAAATCACTGTATATGCAATTCAACCTGATGCAAGTTAAATACAGGAAGGAAGTAGAAACACCTTTTAAGTTTGTGTGCTTCTTTAAGGTAAACTGGTTTTCCCTGTGACCCTACCACTACTGTGACATTTCTTCATCTTTGTTGAAATTTTTCAACACTGGGTTTCTGTCACTGATGTCCTTACCTAAACCTTGGCACTCTTTTACACCTCTGTGAACCCGACTATAAAGTGGTGCTAGAGTGATATGCAGTATTTTAAACAAATAAATGACACGTATTGATGTCTTTCACTTCAAGGTGTGATCTTCCATACCTCTCTTGCACAACTGACTTGTGAGGTCATTTCAGTTATAAGTAAAGTGATGGCACAAAAGATTATCTGATTAGGTGCTTTTATTTCTGTAGCACATCAAGTAAGAAATAGCATGCACATAGAGTAAATACACTTTACTATCTTTCCTTGTAACTCTACCTTGTCTTTTGAAAGAGCTTTGTGTCACAGAAAGTGATGAGAGAAAAAGTGCAGAGGAATCACAAGGCACCTGAAACCCGAACTTTGTATCTTCTCCATTATTTATCAGATATGTTTGATATGCTACTTGCGACTGGACTTCTGTCAGCCTCCTGTTTTTCATATTTCTTATTCCCAGGATCTACTGGGGTTTTCTTGTTATTGTTTTAAGTTTTTTTGGTTTTGCTTCCCCCCCCCCCCCCCAAACCCCTCTTAGTATTTGATATTGCAGTCAAATACATCACTGCCACAGAATTAGTGTCTTCTGATTCTGCAGTTATGGAGCAGTCAGATTTACTGAATCTACGGGTTGGCTAGCCTGAAATGCAGAGACCCACCTGCACCTACAACTGGGATGTAATTCTCTGCCCTGCACTGGGGCTCTGGGAACCTTTGATAGTCCCGTTTGAAATCACACTTGCCTGGTCATTGAAACTCCCTGGAGGAGAACTGGAGTTGGACTTTGGTTGGACTAGATGATCTTAAAAGGTCCCTTCCAACCTAGGTGATTCTGTGATTCTGATTCTGAGTTTGGAGCCTGGAAGTCCTAAGAATCAGTTGTGACACCAGGTCCCAGAGGTCTCTAACAGTATTGCACTGAAACTTGACAGTCTTATAACACAACTGCTGCTCTGAAAGTATTCTACAGCTTAAGGGACCAACAACATTACTTAATGGTTAAGTGGTCACTCCCTTAAGAAAGGCTTTTGTAATTCAAATTTGCATTGAATGTGGAGTCAATCCTGTTCCACAAAAACAGATGCTGCTAGAATATCTCTTTACATGACACATCCAAAATTACACAGCAAGCATATGTCAGAGAAATAAATTTCTCTGACACTAAGGATTCCTAAATAGTTACTTAACACCAAACCAATTTTCCTCTCCGTAAGGGCACAGGAAAGGAAGGAAAAAACATTCTTTTGCCCCTTTTCCTCATGCGTTTCTTTAAAGGCTCTTTAGGAAGTGAATGAACAGGAAAACATGTGCTTCACTACAACTTTATCATCTTTACAGAAAAAAATTGCCTAGTTTCAGTTTAGTGTGTAAACACTGAGGTGTTTAAATATTGAAAAGGCATACTTTGCTATGTTAATTAAAATTCTATATTATCCACGATTAGAGTGCTTTCAGCTTTTCCACATTCTGGTAAAAGATGTCGTTGTGAAAATGTTTCTTTAAAGGAGATATGGTAAATGTTAAATTTTTCTGGTTTTATTTTTGTAGTCTCATTCAAACAATGTTTTCACGATATGTCAAACATGCATTAGCAACAAATTAAAATCAGTTTATAACTTAGTATGTGGCTTACTCTAAATGAATAGTGTATTGCCTGACTATTTTGCTTTTCATGTTATGTCCTTTCTGATTTTTCAACATTTGGGTTATATGTGCTAAACATATTCTGGGCTGCATAGGGAAGAGTGTGGCTAATAGATTCAGGGAAGTCATTCTTCCCCTCTATTCTGCACTGGAAAGGCAGAGGACAGGGAACTACTGCAAAGAGTCCAGCGAAGGGCAATGAAGCTGATTCAAGGATTGAGCCAAACTCTTTTCAGTGGTTGCCAGTGAGAGGACAAGGGGCAACAGGCTCAAGCTGGAACACAGG
Organism: Scolopax mira; assembly: GCA_004320125.1. Taxonomy (NCBI): domain Eukaryota; kingdom Metazoa; phylum Chordata; class Aves; order Charadriiformes; family Scolopacidae; genus Scolopax; species Scolopax mira. The sequence continues at coordinate 65,940 of BJBW01016102.1, forward strand.
AAGTTCCACTCAAATATGAGAAAAAACTGCTTCACAGTGAGGGTGACAGAGCCCTGGAACAGGCTGCCCAGGGAGGTCGTGGAGTCGCCTTCTTTCGAAATTTTCAAGACCCACCTGAATGCAGTCCTGAGTAACGTGTTCTAACATGCTTTGGGTAATCCTGCTTCGGCAGGGGAGCTGATGGCCCCTTTGAACTATAAAAAGAATTCAGTGAAAATTCAGTGAAAGCTCCCATATTCTCAAACATAATGGAACACATTTGAGAGATATTATACAACCAATTACCCATCTGTCTTGGGGAGTTACGTATTTACTTATTCCTAAAACATACTGAAACTGTATTTGTCACCTTGCCAGAAACCAAGACCCTGGTCCCCATGCCAACTAGAATTTACTGTCTTATCTTGCATACTCACTGTATATATAATAAAGGACCTGGAGCAACCTGTCCTCTGTGTAGAAGAGAAATCTGACCAGCCACCATCAAATTGTGTTTGAATGTTACTGATGCTGTGCAAAGATTATGTGTTTTGAGGACCCTGTGAACACAGTGGTTTGCAATCTGCCCATATTTTGCAGCTGCTTCAATAAATCCCCAAGTAATGAGTCAGCAATCTTTTCCAGACTAAATTTGTGCATGCTTTTATAAGAGATATTTATTTTTCTCTATAAAACTTAATTCATTAAAGAACATTCTGTTCTGTACTAATGAACGTACAGTAAAGAAAATCCACTGTCATAAATACAACCTAAATAAAGTACTTTATGCTGTTTAATTAGAAAATACTAATCTTCCCTGCTTTGCTTTGCTTTCTGTTATGCTCTCTCTCTTCCTATCTATTGGCTTATGTGGCTTTAAGAGAGGTGCAAGCATAGGGCAATTTTAGGGATTCAAAGAACACTAGGAAAGGAACAGATTCATGCAATGATATTTCACTGAATTACTGAATTTCACTGAATTATTTTTAGAGTTGGAAGGGACCATAGAGATCATCTAGTCCAACTCCCCTGATGAAGCAGGGTTGCCTAGAGCTAGAGCATGTCACTCAGGACTGCATTCAGGTGTGTCTTGAAAATTTTGAAAGAAGGCGACTCCACGACCTCCCTGGGCAGCCTGTTCCAGGGCTCTGTCACCCTCACTGTGAGGCAGTTTTTTCTCATATT